>VXBC01004042.1:388465-531220 GCA_013399945.1 Ploceus nigricollis | reverse complement strand
GTTCCTCATTAAGCAGGGTCGTCTTAGAGCACATGGCAGAAGATTGTGTCCAGACGATTCTTGAATATCTCCACTGAGGGGGACTCCACATCCTCTCTGGACAATCTGTGTCCAGTGCTCGGTCACCTGCACAGGATAGAAGTTCTTGCTCATATTCAGGAGAAACTTCCTGTGCATCAGTTTCTGTCCGTTGCCTCTTGTCCTGTTGCTTGGAACTACTGAGAAGAGCCTGTATTCATCCTCTGGGCAGCCCCGTTTCAGATATTTATACACATTAATGAGGTCCCCTCTCAGTCTCTTCTTGAGGCTGAACAGGTCCAGCTGCCGCAGCCTTTTCTCCTAAGAGAGATGCTCTTTGTAGCCCTTCGTTGGACCCGCTCCAGGAGCTCCATGTCTCCCTTCTCTTGAGGAGCTGCTGGCCGGGCGAGCGCCGGGACAGCCTTGGAAGGGGGAGCAGGGGGTGGCTCTGAGGGGGAGACTTGGAATGTTAACGTTCACTTGTGTCCTGAGGCCCTCGTCTGGAATCTGCCTCCCAGGAGAGGGCAGGATTTCGTAGTGAGAGAGTTTGTCTCCTCTTGATCCATCTGGTGGTCAGTTACAGAGGGAACCGCAGTGTTCGCTTTTCCTTTTGCCTTCGGTAGATGCATAGACTAAAGTATTATGAAATGAAATATGTCCTGACATAGAATTGGACCCTATTTCGGCGGGAGAGGGGAGATAAGAAAAAGAGAGGGGGGAAAAAAGTGTGTACTCATCCCTCGTAAGCCATCTGCACTGCAAAATAAAGCATTGTAATATCGGCAGGGTTAATACTACATTAGGTTAATGGAAGTGCTAAGACAAGCCCGGGAGTTATTGGGATCTATTAACTCAAAATTTCAAATGTCCTTTTCTCACAGCATTACCATTAAAAATTACTGCATGTTAGTCACGGCTTTGTAAAAATGGAGAAAAGTAATCACATGTTAATATGTTAATCATAGCAAGCACAAATGAGTTTTGTTACTGAAATAGCTTTGCTGTCTTCATACTTGGGAAGAGCTGGAAAAATTGGTGAGCCCACAGGAATTTGTGATACCAAATTGCTTAGTAAAACCAAGAGCAGCCTGTGAGGAACTAGAAGAAAACTAAGAAAGTGACTATACTAGATTTGCAAGTAAAATTTGTTCAGCTGCAAATTAAATTTAGTGTTCAAAATTGCAAGATAGTGCATAAGGGAAATTTTATTCCTCAGAAAACAGCTGGTATGTTCTAAACCAAGGATGGCTACTTTGGAAACACCAGGCAGAAGTTCTCCCTGAGCTGCCTTGCAACGCTGGAGAAATACACTGAAAACTGAAGAAATAAATTGCATTAAAATACATACATTAGGAGTATTACTAAGTCTATTATAATATTAGATTAGGAGTATTATTAAGTCTATTATAATATCCATTTTGTGAAGCATGGAGAAGTCCTTGCCCCAAATGCACATTCAGATTTGAACCATTCTGCAGTTACCCCCAGGTTCAGGTGGCTGCCCCATGGCACCGCACATGTGTAGGCTGGCCCCAGTGCTGTGGCAGCCCTGGGAGGCTCAAGGGTGGTCCCAAGTTTGGAGCAGAGCTGTCTGTGTGTCCCTGCACTGGCACAGCAGTCAGGCTGCAGGGCTCCAGGGGCTTCAGCTCACCTGAAGCAGCGGAGGTAATGCCTGGGCTGCATCAAGTCTGTCACGACAGAATGACTCTTCAGAAATGTTTTGACCAAAGCTGAGCTAAGAGAGTTTATTCATGCCATGCTTTGTGCTGTGGGGCTTTGAGCCTGGTACCTGGAAATAGAAAGACTTGCCACGGCAGGAAAGCAGGGGTGCAGGGTCCCTCCCTATGCAGGCATTGGGGAGGAGGGAGTCCGCTGCTAGGTACTCCACAGTATTTTAATTAGACCCCAATTAGCTTTTCCTCCCGCGGCTGGGAAGGCTTGAAAGTCCAGCCAGACAAACCAGATTTCTAAAAAGGGATGGAAGTACTTAGGGAAAGGACTTCTGTGTGCTAGGAGACTAAAAGATGACTTTGTTTATCAAAGGGAGGGGATGGTGGAGGAGCAACACAACTGATGAGTTCAAAATCAGAACTCATACAGATAATGTAAAAATCTTACTTTCTGTTTTTCAGTAAATGGCAGGAAAATGATAGACAAAGACAATGCATTTAAAATTATTTTTAAATGAACATTTGTTTCTATGGTGCTATCAGATGTGACACCTAGTGTCATTAGATAATTTTGAGGCAAAGAGTAAAATAACTTTTATGTGGGTAATGGGAAGAGTAACATTTGTGCTTTTTCCTACCTTAGTATACTTTCCTTCCTTAGTATTTTGCTTACTGGATTGGTTTTTTTTACTATAATTTTTTTTCCGTAATTGGATGTTATGAACTTACCTTCTCACAGATGAGGGCTAGGAAGAAAATTCCCATGTGAAGAATTTGTTCCATAATTGTCAAGAGACTGTTGGATTTTCTTCTGTGGTGTCTTGCTCTGAGCACTATCAGAGATGAAGCACCAGACAGTATCCAGATCCCTATAGTAGGTTTTATGTAATGTCACATATTTCCATTATTTTTCCCTTTTTTCACAATTAGCTATGACTAATATGGTTATTTGTGACTCTGGCCTCACTGCAGTTCACTTCATGTCTGTTCCTGACTGGACTGCTGCTCATAATCTTATAATGTGCTTAAAGACTAATTTGGAATGTCACATAATGTAAAGGTAGCTTTTTATTTCTCTGCGTCAGACCTGCAATTTATGTAACTAATGCTTGTAAAAGACTTTCATGGTTCCTTCAGGTTTCTAAGGGCAGCACAAAGTTTTGATTCTAAGTTAAAAATCCTTTGAGGCTTTAGGGTTTGATTAGCTTTGCAGTCATTTCTGTCCCCGTGTCAGCTTTCATCCAGAAGCTGACATCTCATTGAATGCTTGAGCTGATAGCTTTTAGATTCCTGGATCTGGTGGCTCTTTGGAGGCCGCATTAGTAGAAGGTACTTGTATCCTGCTCTAAGGAGAACTTAATGAACTTTACAATCAGCTGAAGCTGTATTTGAGGTGCTTTGATGAGGATTTTTTGGTTGAAGTAAAACCAGAAAAAATGCAGCTTGTTTTGGAGCCTGATACGTCATTTTGTGTTTGACTCAAAACATACTTTTATTGTTTTTATATACCCAGAAGTGTTACTAGTCATATTTATAGCTGTGTTGATTTGGTACAGCCTGGTTTTTGGTAGTGGGGGAGGGCCACTGAAGTGGCTTCTGTGAGAAGCTACTAGAAGCTTCCACTATGTCCAAGAGAGCCAATCTCTGATGGCTCTGAAGATGGACATGCTGCTGGCCCAATTAGAGAAGTTGGCAACACCTCTGTGATGACATATTTAAGAAGAAAATCAAAACAGGGCTGGGTAGCTTTTTCCCAGGGGTGGTGAAGTCTGGGGCCATATCGGGGTGGCCCGTGGCGAGCCTCGCTTTCCTGGTCACCCCAGCCAGAAGGGCAGGGGTGGCGGTGGCTTCTCCCTTCCAGCGCCTCGCACAAAGGGAGATGTTAAATGGCGCCAGCGCTGTGGCAGCCACCACTGCCTGCTCGGTGGTGGCAGGGCTGCCTGGCCCGCAGCAAAAGCACAGTGAGCAGTTCTCTGGTGCCGGACCTAGGCGAGATCGACCTCTTGGCGCTGCGGGATCCTGCAGGAATCTTTGAATTGGTGGAACTTGTTGGCAATGGTACCTACGGGCAGCAGTTTTTCTTCTAGTCAGAGAAGACGAGGAAGTGAGGACATGGGAGGGAAAACAACATGGCGGCACCAAGGTCAGTGGGAAAAGAAGCGGAGGAGTTGCTCCAAGGGCTGGAGCCGAGGTTCCTCTGTAGGCTGTGGTGAGGACCATGGTGATGCAGGCTGTCCCCCTGCATCCCAAGAGGTCCATGGGGGATGCAGAAATCCACTCAGCCCGTGAGAAAAACATTCACACTTGAGCGGGTGGATGCCAAAGAAAGTTGTGATCCAGTGGGAGACTTGAATGGAGAGAGAGGGCCCTTGCTTCCAGAGATAGTGAGAGAGGGCCCTTGCTTCCAAACTAGAACAGCCTATCCTTTGAGGACTGCACCTCGTGAACGTGTGACCCACGCCACAACAGTTTCGAAAAGACTGTTTGTCAGTGGGAAGGACTCACGTTGCAACAGTTTTGGCAAGACTGCTGCTTGTGAGATTGGAGCCATGCTGGAGAAATTCATCGAGAACTGTCTCCCACGGTGATGCCTTAAGATTCAGCTTTCATATTTTCCAGATTCTGTCTTGCATTAGTATATAACTCTGAACTTCATATAATGTGTTAACAAGTTCTCTTCACAATTTAGTTAGACAAAACAATCCTTTTCCAGCCCGAGAACCAAGGACACTGTTGCAGCTTCAGGCCCAAAAAGTATAAACAATAGCAAATTGAAGAGAGCAATCTAGGAGGATGGGACTTCATAACCTGAAGCTGTAATTGGACAATTAACCCCAATATGTAAATAGACCAACACTTATAAAAGTGTGAAAACGTGTGATCCATCGTCCATCTTGGGTGTAGCCTCACCTGGGCTCTTGTACTGCCCAAGGTATCCTTTGAAGGCCTTTTCAATAAATACCTACTTTAACACTGTCTAGCCTCTGTTCTAGGTAGCCTCTCAAGACATCAGCAGGAGGGACCCCGTGGCATAATAGAGGAAAGACTTCTTTCCCTGAATGAACAGAAAAAGANTCCAAACTAGAACAGCCTATCCTTTGAGGACTGCACCTCGTGAACGTGTGACCCACGCCACAACAGTTTCGAAAAGACTGTTTGTCAGTGGGAAGGACTCACGTTGCAACAGTTTTGGCAAGACTGCTGCTTGTGAGATTGGAGCCATGCTGGAGAAATTCATCGAGAACTGTCTCCCACGGTGATGCCTTAAGATTCAGCTTTCATATTTTCCAGATTCTGTCTTGCATTAGTATATAACTCTGAACTTCATATAATGTGTTAACAAGTTCTCTTCACAATTTAGTTAGACAAAACAATCCTTTTCCAGCCCGAGAACCAAGGACACTGTTGCAGCTTCAGGCCCAAAAAGTATAAACAACAGCAAATTGAAGAGAGCAATCTAGGAGGATGGGACTTCATAACCTGAAGCTGTAATTGGACAATTAACCCCAATATGTAAATAGACCAACACTTATAAAAGTGTGAAAACGTGTGATCCATCGTCCATCTTGGGTGTAGCCTCACCTGGGCTCTTGTACTGCCCAAGGTATCCTTTGAAGGCCTTTTCAATAAATACCTACTTTAACACTGTCTAGCCTCTGTTCTAGGTAGCCTCTCAAGACATCAGCAGGAGGGACCCCATGGCATAATAGAGGAAAGACTTCTTTCCCTGAATGAACAGAAAAAGATCTCTGGTGACAAACTGACCAAAACCCCCAGGCCCTGTTTCCCTGCACTGTCGGTGGGAAGGAGGGAGGGATGGGGGAGAAAAAAGGTGGTTTAAAGGCTTATTTTGCTTCTCATTATCCTCCTCTGACTCTGTTAATAATATATCTACCTTGTACCTTTAAATCTGAATCTGTTTTGCCCTTGGAGTGCTTTCTCCCAGTCATTATCTCAACTCATGAACCCTTAGTCAATATTTTTCCCCTCTTCTCTGCCCAAATGTATCAGAAGAGGGTAAATGAATAGCTTTCGTGGGTGCCTGGCATTTGGTCAGTGTCCAAACACGACAATAACCAATCAAGAAAAAAACAGTCAATCATTAAAGTGTGCTAAGCTCTTTAAAAGATGAAGATGAAAATAGCAAAATCTTAAGGAATACAAAAATACTATGCACATTTACCACAACAGCTGGATCAAGTAACGTTTGGGAAAAATAGTGCATTTCATGGACAACTGAGAGCCATTATAGCTGAATTAAAGCACAGTTTGCCTAGACCAAAACAAAGATTTCAGTAAAAGCAGATCAGTGCTAAATCATACAGCATCCCCAGCAGTTGCAGAAATGTTTTGCTTTTGAAAGAAAAAATAAACTCTTAGATTATAATTTTTTAAAATGGAATTCATTGTAGGTAAGCAAAATACCTAGGAATGAGTAATTGCGATAAATGAGGGTAGATTTTTATAAAATTGGTATATAGTAAGGTGCTGGAAAGGGTGTGCATTTGCTTATGTTTCTGTGTCTGGTTGTGTGTGTTTCTTGATTTTCTAGAATACACAGGGTGTTGAGAAAAACACTTGGAAACATAAAAACTAGAAACCAACATTGCTAATTTTCTGTATTTAATATACAATACTTACTGCATTTGTATTCATTTTACATTTTTAGATAAAAGAAAAATATAGCTTGAAGGGTGAAGCAGTTTTAAATACAAAACTAATTTTTTGCCTTTTTGCTTTTCAATAATTTGGGAACTAAAGAGAACTAGACAGGGTGAAAATTTTTATTATATTGATTTTCATACCGAACCCTCAGCACCCAACAATAAATACACAACTTTGCTTTTCTTGCACTGCCAGCAGCAAAACGTTCAGTTCCAAAGGACTGTAATTCTGATATAATACATTATTGATAACTTTCTGTGTGCCTTAATTTAATTCTGCTGTATTGACACATTAGTTTTGCAGTCAACCATCTTTACAAACTTGTAAAAGCTAAAGAATATGTTAATACGGTAAGGTGCATGCTCCGATGCACTTCAATGCAGTCAACATAAAGTAGCCCCAGCTGAGGGTGATCTTAAAGCAGAAAGCCCCATAGGGTGAAATTTGGGACACAGAACAGGCATGCAGTTAGATCAAAGGGTTTTGTTTGAAAGCTTGCAAAGGGAGCTCTAGAGTTTCCAAAGTGTCTGTGTTAATTCCCAGCCATTCTGTACAGCAGAAATATACTTTTCCCAATGTGTATATGGTAATCAGCAGCTGTGCAAGAAGAGGAGAGAGTCTGCAAGATGTCTCGTACAGCAATGGTGCAAGACTTCTATATACCACAGTTCACATGCTGTAGCCCCTTGATGTCATATCGATGACGAAAAGGTAAACCACTATATTTGAGTAACAATTCAAGAAATCGCTGTTACATTTTTCTGTACCTCTGCAGGTGATACTGTATTTCACACACAGGTGATTTGAATGCTGAATGCAAAGAATGTAAAGAACACTGACTAGTAACTATTAAGCACACAGAATAAAAAAAATGATGCACCTTTTAAAGAAACAGTAACACACGCACCTTTTCATGTTTGTACCCTGATTAAAAGAACATCATGAATTTCAAGTATGAAATGATACAGTGAAATCATGTCCTGTGAATACGTATCAATGGTAGTTTAGGTAGTACAGTTTGCACTGTGTAACTTTCCATCTTGCAAAACAGAATCCTACTGCATATGTAGGTAAAGTGACCTGAATTGCTAAAACCTGACATGCCAACTGTTGCACTGGTATAGACTGATACAATGCTGTAGAAGTCAACAGGACTATGCTGATTTTCACCAGCTGAATATATGCCCTAAGGTGAATGAAGAAACGTATTCCAAACTGCTTTGCATGCTTTCCTTGAATTATCAAATCCTAGACAACTCCAGAGCAAAATTATATTTTATGACAAAAAAAGGTGGAAAAAGAGAGAAAAAAAATAATCCAAATAGCGTAGAAGCCATTTTAATTTTCTATTTTTTTTTGGTTTTTTTGATAAAATTATACTGAGAAATGAAGGTACTGAGAGAGATTTTGATTTGCTAATGGATGTTGGCCTCGTGTAATATCAATTAATAAAGTTACTCTGGATGTGTCTCAGAAGCTGTCATCACTGTTCACAGTATTCTGTAAACCTGAAACCACAAGTTTAATAATGCCTTTTGAGAACATAACTTGAAGATTCTTAAACCAGTATCTCGTGAGAGTTACAAACAGGCTTAACTTTATGTGACTTCTGTTAACTTCAGTGGGATTTGTCACGTGTAAGGTAGGCACACACGGAGCAGTAAGAACTGAATCTTATTTCTGATACATTTCTGTACCAGCATCCTGCTTTTCTCCACATATCCCAATGCCACTAAGAAGTGCAATTCTGACCTTTTGTATTAAAGAAAGCAATGAATAGAAATGTAACTAGAGTTAAGATTTTTATCACACATTACAATTTATATAGTATTCTTGCTGATTTACTAAGCTTAAGTATCTTTACATAGACCTGAGCTGCCTGACACTGAAATTTGTAGACTTACAAGGCCAAATTCTTGGTTTAATTTAACTGTAGTCAGTGGAATTCCAATAGTAAATCATGCTAAATTATTTTAAATACTTTGAATCTCCAACCCTAATTCATGCAATTGTCCATGCAGAAAAAACCCCCCAAAACAAACCAGCACCTATATTTCCTGCCTTTATGCTTTCGTTTAGGCAGCAATCTTAATTCAAGCCCAGATGGGCAACTGCAGAAAACTTTCTTCAGTTACAAGATGCTGCAAAAACTTGACCCCTGGCTTAAGCATCTGGAATCAACAGATACCTGCTGGGCCTTCTACAAACAAACTAAAGCCAAAGGCAGCCTATGTAATATTTTCTAATTTTAGTTTTTCAGACAACATCTCCCCACTATGTGTAAAATTAGCTCTACAATAGCATTTCAAAGTAATCTGGTTATTCCTTTACATATTAAAATAAACAAAAATTCTCTAAAGCATAAAAATTGCTAAATCTGAACACATATACTACTCTAACTGCAAAACTCAATGCACAGTATGGTGCTTATTTATGATTTTTTCAGACTGATCTATCTTCCTGCCTCTCTAAGAAGCTAGCTTCACTTCAAAAACCAAAATGTATACTAAATGCAAATAAACAATAAAGCAGCAAGACTCAACACATTTTTTTGCGACTACCCTTTCACAGGACTAATGTGTTTTCATACAAAATAATATACTAAATCATAATAGCAATAATTTAGAATAATGTCAAATAACTTGAAGATAAATGTGTCCACATTTTCAATAAACACAGACCCCATTTACTGGTGTCTTGGTGCTGTTATTAACCATGTGTCCTCACAATTACAGTCAGTTCCTAAAGGAAAGCCTTTTTCTGCAGATACTTTTTGTGGGCAACTACACTTACATGAGTAAGCCCTCTCTGCTCTGTGAGACTGCTCAGATGAGGTACAGTATTCGTGTCTTTGCAGATTTAGGCCTTCAGACTGAAGAGTATCAAGTTAGTGAGGAAGTACAAATCACTGTAACACAGAAAGTAGAAGACAGACATACAGACGAAAGCACCCTGTGATGCCTTTGGGAGTTATAATATAAACATCACTTCCAAAGTATACAGTTCCAACTTGTAACATAGCATTTTGAAGGTATAATTTTTCTTTACCTAGAGCATTCAAAGACATTGTACTTTTAAAGCTGTTCAAAGTAATGCAGCAAAATATTATATTAACAATAAAATTCATATGAGATTCAAGGGCAGATATAGACCACTTAAATGAATTGGAATGAAGTGGGACCATAAATGCATTAATCTGAATGCTTGTAAAGAATTTACAAGGAAATTAAAGACTGCAAGGAACAAATGAATGTTCATCTGTGGGCTTGGTTTCAGTGCCAAAATGATACAGCATTGTGCAGAAATCAGATTCTATTGGAAAAATAAATGGCACCTTTGTATTTTCCCTATCTTAAGGGTTTTAGAATGTGTTTCTTTTCCTAGCAGAAGGGACTGCCTTGCCTATGAATGGTGCCTGGCTAAGAGTCCTGGAGACTCTTTCAGTATGTGTGTCAACTGGAACTGGCGCTCACTTCTTACTGAAAAGCACCATCATAATGTAAACTTTGTTTGCTCACACTGCTGTGACTCCAAATGGGTTGTAGGAAGGGAGTTCAAACTCCTGGCAAAGAGATTTTGAACACTGTGTGAATGACAGGTTTTTAACAGTGCTTAATGGAACGCAGATGCCATGGATGGTGAATTCTGTTTGCTGGAACTAAACAGAGAGAACTTCACTCTCATGACCAGTGACAGGACTCAAAGCTGAGTCGGGGAGGGGGGTTAAGCTGGATATCAGAAAAAGGTTTTTCACCCAGAGGGTGACGGGGCACTGGAACGGACTCCCCAGGGAAGTGGTCACAGCACCAAACCTGGTTCAGACAGAGTTCAAGAGATGTTTGGACAACACTGTTAGGCACATGGTGTGATTCTTGGAGTTGGAATCAGTGATCCTGATAGGTCCCTTCCAACTCAGCATTACGGTTCCCTTAATATTGACCACCACAGAGTAATCAAGATTTTCCAACTACTGGCCTTCTCTCTTTTTGAGACAGTAAACTATAAGGTAATGCTTTTCTTTTCAACTTACTACACACAATAGAAAGGAGAATGGCAGTGGGGAGGTGAAATGAATCAAATCAAAACAAAACAGAGCTCGAACACCACAGGGTTGCTAGACATCTAAAGAGAAAAAGCTTCTAATCTTATGATGCTGCAGTCCTTCGATTACGTTCTGATAGGTAACTTCAGTTCAAAATATGCATGGCAACCAATACAAGCACATCCCCCCGAGCTTACTTAAGCTGCCTTCTACAGCCTCACATCCACAAACTTCTTGCCAGCATCCAATTTCTGAAGTACATTTTGTTGTAGGTGCAACCCACGGCCACCTTTCTTAAAAGGGACTCCAAGATAAAGTCCCTGTAAGAAATTATGGCGGGTTTTGGCCTTGCTAGAAAAACACTTATTTAACTAGCATGCTGCAGACTCAGGCTACATTTTAAACCTAATTTGGTGGATTATTCTCTATCACACATGAAGGACGATTGTTTGAGATACATATAATCTACCTGGAATACAACATTTTGTCTTTTCCCACAGAATGTCCATAATTCAGTATCGTCCCTTTTGTGTAGTGGGAGAGTTTTCTTAGGGGAGTTCTTATATCACTGCTGTTTAAAATGCAAAAAGTAGAAGTCAACTGTCATAGAAACAGTAAACATAGTGTCCCCTCTAGATCCAGGGAAGACTTTTCCTTAGAAGAATATTTTGGTGTTTAAGGTCTGTTTGTGCCTAGTACTTGTGGCAGGGCTCTGTACTTTACACTGCCATAGCCCAAAGGGAAGGAATGAGCTTGATTACCTACATGAACACAACCTGGGGGAGAGCTGGGGACTGCTTCACAGTTGCTCCACCCAATGCTGGGAGGAATCCTCTTAGTGGGAATAGTGATCTTGGGGAAGGTGAGGGGAAGCGGGGTAAGCAGTTGGAGGCTGGCATTTCTAGTCTTGCATCCATTAAAAGCTTCTGTATAACAGGGACATCATTGTGTGTTATTGTAAAAATGTGCATCACAGACAGTTGTTATGGGATCTTCTGTACTTAGAAAATGATCTTCTGAATCAAAAGTTGTTTTGGCCGATCAACTGAACATTATGTTCAATCTAATCTATTCTAGCTCATTGCTTTGCTTGAACCAAAAAGTGTGGAAGTAGCACACATTTTGCCATACTCTACTGTACTACTTCCCTGTTTCTAATGAGAAGCAAGGAAAAACGAGAGTACAAATCACTGTCTGGCTGAGACTGGAAGCTGCAGAGTCACAAGGCAGTAATTTAGCTCACAGCTAATTCAGTGGTAGTGAAAGAACCAGCAGGGTCAGATACAAATGACAGGTAATTGTTGCTGCAGTGAGAGGAAGCAGGAAAGCTGGAAAACTGCTGAGGAATAGACTCCTCAAGGCTTCCTTCACAGTGTCACAGAAGGATAATCTGGGATAAGAAAAGGACTGCTTGAATGGCTGAGTGGTCTACCAGTATATGTATTTAACAAGAGCCAGAGAACTACTGTGGAGAATTAGAGGTTTCCCATCCCTGCAACTGTGAAGTTTGTCTCTGTGCCAAGCCAGTTGCTCATGCTTAATGGAAGGACCAAAATTAGCTACTCTGTGCCAACACTTACCTGCCACCCATGCACACAGACTGAACACAACAAAATGTCATGCAGGCTTCCTATTCTGCATTTTTGGAGTTGGCATAATAATAGTTAACAGTAGCTCTCCTGCTGGCAGAGCAGCTCAGAAAGCTCATTCTTACTCTACAACCTACAAAAAGTCTTTTCTTTTCCCATGGCAGATGATTTTGCATTATTATTTACACTGGGTGTCAGACACACTTGCTAAGCCCTCAGACTTGCTCCTGTAAGATGCTGAACCACCTGGACTGATCCAGCAAAACTTGCATGTGGATAACCTTATCAAAATCCAAGTGTGCAAAGCCGTGCCATTTTGGATGACCAAAGGATTTTCAATTTGCAGCAGGAGTCAACTTCTAATGCAGAACATTGCACGCTAATAGACACTGTCACTGGCTCTCTTGTGGCAGCTATATATTCTCCAGTGTCTGCAGCTGAGCTACAGGCACTGTTGCTGTGGACAGCTTAATCTGCTGTCAAGCTGTCTCATAAGACTTTTTTTTATATCTACCCAGAAAAAGCTCTAGCTTATGCAAAATTTAAAAAATAGAGCTGTTGCTATGTTGAAGAAGTGCACTGTAACTCACGACTTGAGTTGGCATAAGTATCTGGAACCAAAATCCTGCTCATGAGTCTTGCTTTATCATCTTATATGACAGGAGAAGATAAAACAACTGGAAAAAAGTCTTGCCCGTGTTTATATGTAACTTCTCCATGTAGTCAAATTCACTTGCCAACTCTCCTGCTCTCTGCCTGTTTTTTCTCTTTCCATCACATCATGATTTTCCTCCTTCATCTAGCTACTCAAAATTGATCCTAACATTAAAGAACTAGGGTTTTACTTTTTTTTTAAAAAAGGCTGAGAATTAGCATAACATGATGTACGTGTGAAACATGGAATAAAATGCAGGGCTCCATATCATTGAACATTGATTTCAAACACTTTAGGAGTAATTGTACAAAGGAATCTGTCAGTCTGTGAAAAACAATTTTCCATTCAGTGGCAGAGACTGTCCCCTGTCTGGATTTAACATGAGCGTGTCAATGCGAGCAAGTATCCATGTAAACACTAGAAAATGTGGTTTTTCCAGGCATGTGGATGGATTTGCAGAAAGCGAATAGTGTGAATGCGAATTTGGCTTGCTCAAAAATGGACAGTGAGCTTGAGAGCTTTACAACACATCCTCGTAGACAGCAAAGTAAATCACAAGTTTAACATGATGTGTTTTCCCATCTCCTTTCAAACAGTAAAGGTTGCTTTAGTGCAAATGAACATTTAAGTGGTAGTTTGAATAAATCCATACCTGGATGCTTTTCTTCTATAAACCCTATCAACTTTGCAAAGTCAGTGAAGAAGTATCAATTTCAATGCATATTTAATACACATTGTTTGCATTCATATCTCTCACATCAAAAATATGCTCCTTTTCACTCATCCTGACAATATTTTCCAAATAGTTTCTTAAAAATCTCCTTTCTAATCTTTACCAAGTGTCAGCTGTTTATGGGAGTTTTTTTGTGGGTTTTTTTTCCTTTTTTTTTTTTTTCCCCAAAGAAGGCAGGATATTTTGTCTGATCCTTTCTGGAAACAAAAAAATCTGATCTACCACAACCACCAACAATCAAAACACTATAGGAGAAGTTCTTTTTACTTTCTCTAGCCTTGCAAAAGTCTCATTAACATTGGGCTGGATAAAACTCATCAATATATCCCAAAACAGACAAAATATGTAATGTGAAGGGGAACAGACCATATGGTTATGGAGTTTTGATTTATCTTTGCTGTTTTGCACAGTCTTTCAATGAAGGCTAGAAAACTGAATATTGCTTCCACAGGACTTTTAAGTCAAAGCAAATTTTCCACTAACTTTACTAAGAGCAACCTTGGGTTTTTCTGCCCAGAAAGCAAAAGGCTGATCTAAGAATGGTGCTGGTTAATTTTAGTTTCTGATGAGTACATGAAGAACTCATGGTATCTATTCAGCCTGGAAAAATCACTTTTGAGAACAAGTTCCCACTTGATTCAGTTCTGTTTGGGTGCCTATCACTGAATTAAAAACATACACATAATTTTTCAGGAATACTTTTTAATGGAAAAATATATGAGTTTCAAGATTTTGAGTGTTACAGCTAAAGTAATGATTTTCAGCTGGTTTCTCAAAGAGTCTAATGAGCCATTTTTCATATTATTTGTGCACACTACTCTTAAGTGGTCTTTATGGTTCTTACATTGTATATGTATTGCAGATCAGTATGCAATACTTGCTAAGCTTCAAACTAAAGGGAAGAAACAACACTTGGCAAAAGTATATTTGTCAGTTTGTATGTCTACATCTTTCTTTTTTTAATGGCCTAGCTAATTAGAATCAATGAGAAAGCTTCTTTCTGTTTTACATAAATTATTGAGATTTGATGGTTACAGAGCCTAGTCCAGAAACTAGAACTATATTACAACCATTATCTAATAATTTGCAAGATGCAGATAGATAATGAAATAAAATAAACAGCTCACAAATAAAACCTCAATTTGAGTCGTACAGCCTGTTAGACTGCTAAAACTGTAGTCATGTTTTTGTACATCTGAACTGTACTTGCACAAAAAAATGGATATGAAAATAAAACTTGGATACTTAAACATATAAAATCCCATTTACTTTTCTAGAGATCGTTTCTGATTTTCTTCTTCATTGAAAGTAACCTGTATACTCAAGGCTTAGTAATCAATAGGAAGTAAAAGTACAGCTTATTGATAGTCAGTTATTGAAGAGTTCACCTCTCTGTGAAAGTAAAAATATATTTCTTAAATTTTCCCCCACTAATGCAGCTTGGAAAAATGCTTTTTCTAACATACTAATTTCAAGAACATAATTTACACATTAAAAAAAAAAGTGTGAAATCCTGTTAACATCAAAAAAGACCTTGATATTTAGAAGCAGTTTTGAAGCAATAAAATAAATATGTTAGGTTCCTAAGCTTGCAATCAATCCAAGCTTCCAGCATAAAACCACAAACTCACTCAAATAGCCTAATAACTTCTAATTCACATTGTATATAAAAGTCAATCTATTCCTGAACCTACTGTATATGAAAAACACTAGCCAAGTGGTTCTATAAAACAGAGTTCTTAGAATAAGCTTCCTCATTATTCAAATGTGTCTGATACATGGAACATAATTAATTTATGTGGCCTTTTAAACCAAACTCTGTGGCTTCTGATTCATGTATGTATTTGACAACTGATGTGTTTTCAGTTGTGAGTCAGGTAAGTGCTCCTAATTTGCTGGCTAGAAGACCAAACCAGCATGTTATCTCTTTATTTTCTGTATTAAAGTTGGTCTAATACCTAACAGCAGAAAGAATTATATGTATACTAAAACATGGTTCTCAAAGACAGTGAGTGAACCTGCGAAAAACAGCAAGGCACAATATTTTCTTCTTATTCACCAAAACAACCACTGAATATAAAAACCAAATAAGAGTTACCATGCTGGATACCCTCCCCCATGCAGAAGATGTTCAAATGCTGTAATTTAGTGATTCCTTTAATTAAAAATGCTCTGTACACATAGCCCTAAATTTCATTTTTTTGCAAACATGACGCCCTCATTTTTTTGGTGTGTTTTAGGACAGAAACAACAGGGAAAGATGCTCTATTATTAATCATTGTGGACTAATAGGCTGAAAGAAACCTCGAGTGTGGGCACAGCCTACACAGAAATATGCACAAATCCTATTTTTAGAATTTTACTAACCATACCTAACCACAGAAGGCAACACAGGGGTACACACAACTAAGTCTAAGCAAGGATGTGCACAAAGTTCTTGTCTCAACACTCGTCTAGGCTATGGGACTAAAAGCAACATTTAGTAATAGGAATGGAGGGGACATTGACATTGTGTAGCTATGGAAAATTTGGAAGAATCTTGCTGGAAATAGCACCTGTGAGCATCACTGAAACCTGTTTACAGAAGGGAGCTGAAGGAGACGAACGGGAAGGCTGGTGCGAGCGTGGACAGGGGGAAGAGAGAAGGGCTGCACCAGATGGATTGCTATGGTTCAGCAATTAGCACTTCACTAGCTGGCTGTGGTGATTTTCTTCCTTGCCTATTCGGTCTGGTTTTTTCTGCAGAGTTATGTAGTAGTGACTAAACAACAAAAAAAAAAAGGTTGGTGGGAGATAGAAATTTAGATAGAAATTTCTCCTTCCATTCCTTAGAACACCCTGTTCTCTGCTAAGAAGAGCACAGTGCCTGGCTGTGGGTGTTCTAGGAGCTATACTTAATACATCTTTTGTTATTCAGCATTTTTTAGCTGCTGTTAAAGCACTCCTGTAGAAGAGAACACATACAGGTTTAGATATCACTAATAAGAATTGCACTCTGATGTTTTCTTTAAAGGTGTACATAGAGTTTTCATCACAGCACTTTCTTTTTCACTTACACAATTCCTACATCCTACACATATGGCAGTAATGAGTAAAGGTACTAAAATATTAGAGCTATACCAGTAACATAAGAAGAGCAAGGGCAGGGGTTTGAGCACAGTCCCACAGCTGTCTGTGCTGTCTAATTATAAGTATGATTCCTGGCATGGTATTAGCCAACGACAGTGCTTTGCCCAGCCAGAGAACAGGATTTCTCAGTTTACTAGTGTAAGTGAAGCCCCACATGGTTTGGCAGGGAAGACTGGAATACGATTAAGCCTATGGCATGTCAAATGGAATTTCTTCCTGAAGAATTTGGAAAAGGAGGTAATTTGAGAAATTGTTGGTCCTTTGATTCCAGGCCCTTGCTACCACAAGGACCCCATTAGAGAAATATTTTCCCTAACCCTGCCAAGACTCTTGGATTTCTCGGTTTTGTTCCTGCCGTTCCCACTGGAAAGATGTTCCAGAATGTGACCATTAATGCAGCCCTTTGCAAACTGTTCTCCTGAATAGTCTCATTTATAACCTGATCCTACTATATTAGACAACATACAGCACCACGTTGCAGAAGCTCTGCCTCTGACTCCATAAGCCAGCCCCTGTTTTTCTCTGCTGCTTGCTTAGCTCTTTGAGACTAAGATTGGGAAATACTGCTCCAGTAGTTAAATTCCTGGTGATTTCCACATTCTCATTAGTTTTTGGGCCAACACTAACCTTTGGCTTTAAGTATTCTCTCCCCTCCTTTCTGTTTTTACCCTAATAATGTATCTACATTCAGCAACCATATCGTCTATTCTTTAGCTTTGCTAAGCTTAATAGAACAGATTCTTACATGGAACAGATGCACATTTCTATCTGAGAGTTTTAAGCCTAATTTGGAAAATATCATCTCCTCCCCTACATTTTCACCCTATATTAGTTGGTGGAGAGCTCTGGGAGAGTTCCCTGAGCAGTTGCTGGGAAGCCACACCAGCCGAATGCCCTGATAAGGTATGTATGACAGATAGCTCCGTGCTAGGTAAAATGTGGAATGTTTTCAAAAGTGCTAAACTCCGTAAAAAACTTTTCTAATTACTACTGTTCCAAGAGTCTCCTGACTTTTGGCTCTGTTTGTTGTTCTACTTAGTGTTTAAAAATCGTTAGCAAAAAATTCACCCTGGCCTATCCTTCTCTGTGAATGTTAAAAATTATTCACACTTGGGTCCACTAACCCACACAGGAATAGGGCTGGGACAACACCAGTGCAGCAGGTCTGCAGTTCCCTTTGGGTGTAGGAACAAAGAGAATGACAAAGGCAAGGCCAAGATTAGAAGGTTTGCTGCTGTGACAGCTCCCTGGCCTTCAGCTTCCTGCTCACAGAGCTTCCGAAATTCTGACGTTACAGATCTGTGATATCTCTGTGTGCAGATGCTTTGAGCATGCTCTTGCCAGGCCTAATTTGCAACTTGCCTGTTCATGCTGGTTAAGTTTTGCATAGGCTCATTCTGGGCTTAAAGAAAAGCATAGGCCACTGCATGCAAGCATGTAAGCGGTCTTTTTAAAATCTGGCTTGTTTAAAGTTGACCTAATTTAACCATATATTACACACTTAAATGTCTAACAGTAAAAAAAAGCTTTATCCAGGAGACAGATAAGATCCACTTACTATCCTAGCAGTGGACCACAACCCAGACAGCAGAGATACCTGAAACGGAGTTAACAGTGAGGTTCGCCACAGGAGTGAGAGACCTGCCTGTGAGATGGCTGCAAGTTCCCCTGTCACAGCTGGAAAAGTTACATTGCCCAGCTCACTGCTAAGGACCTGCTTCTGCCAAGCATGCCATGCACGAGGATATAATGCTGGCTCACCACCTAGACAAGATGAAATAGAGACAAGGAAGAGAGAAGCCTAAGGGACTGTCACAGGAGTAAGTAAAGCTGGCTGCCTCATTTAGCATCAGTTATACTCATTGGACCAATATTTTCCCCCAAGTCATGTCCAAGTAACTGCAATGAAGTCATGCTAGGGAACAGCTTTTATGGATTTAAAATATTTCTTTTTCCCCAGTACAGTATTAAAAAAATAAAAGTTTCTTTTCAAAATACTGAAAATATATTTTAGTTAAGGTAAAAATACAAATATAAAAATTTCAGGTAATATTTAAAATAACTGTGCTATAAAGACAAGGAAATTGCTTAGTTATTTTGACATTCAATAATGGCACATTAACCTTAGTGGAGAGGCATGTGCTAGTATCCCCACATGGTGGTTTAGGAGAGAAGGTCATGCATTTCTGCATAGAAAACAAGCCTGCTTAATAAGTGACATGTGAGGGATTTTGAGCATTAATGTTCATGCACTTGTGATGCATTGGGGGGTGTTGCAGGTAAGGCAGCACAGTATACAGGGTACAATGCAGCACAAATACTTCTCTGTGCTTATTACAGGTACAGGATTCTCTGCTTCTGAACCAGAAATATTTTTTCTATTTTTGTTTTTGGCTGACAATAAGAACAGGTTGAAGGTGAAAATCTGTATTGATTTTCATTGGCTCTGCTCATGTCTTTGAGCTGGACATCAGAAAATTATTTGGAATGAGATGAAGAAAATATGCTCGCAGCTGTTTCCGGGGGGGAATGATGGGTTAGGCGATGGACTAGAACGTGTCTGCATTTCAACACAGAAAGACCATTTGGAAATTGAAACAGTAAGAACAGGACAGTTTTTTGAAGCATGCACACAAACATAGCTAGATAATAACTCGTTTGTGTATGAAAAAACCTAAAAGCTGAGACATTTATTATGATCATCATCATCACTGTTATTTTTATAGAGCAACAAAATGATAAATTAATTCATCCAGGTTTTCAAGTGGGGAAGCACCTGCATATCTGCTATGAATGAATAGTAGCTGGAATAGTAGCATGTATCAGTTAACTGCAGGTTGCAGAGATCTGGTATTTCAATGCCATTCTTTAAATATCACAGAAGAACAATAATAAAGTACCAAATCATGCTTCAGCAGCTAGAGAAAGAGAGAGATTGCATCATATTTTGGCAGTGACTCGATCATCAAACACTGGCAGCATTCAATATTAGGAGGATAAAATGGCAGCAAAACTGGTCAGCAGCTTCTCTTCGTCTGGAGTTTTCCCAGGCAGATAAACAAAACAAAACCAAAACAAACATAAAGCTGCAACAGGAGCAGGTCAAAGCCCTGGCCCTTGCATTGCTCTGATAAAAGTAAACTAGATTGATTTCCATGGATAAGCACATCACAATCCCAAAATAAAAGATAAGTGCATAAAACCTCCAAATAATGATCTTGCTAGGACAGCTATGTGGTTTGTATGGGACAGTGGCCTTGTCAGCTATATGTCTTGTTCATTTATGGTTCATCTTCAGTCAGCACTTATGATGCATTCACCTCACTGGAAGTTTGGCTGGATGACACGTGACAGTCCAGATTCTCCTTGAATTTCTCCAGATCATGGAAATATGGGTGAGAGAGGGCAAGATATGCAGATATTCTTTTGGCTGGGTTGAACGCTAAACATTTCTGAAAGTATGAAAAGAAGTTAGTTTTAACTACAATGTACAGTCAACAGTGCTATCATTGCATACATACATTAATGCATACCACCTTCAGTTTATGATTGGTATGAGACACAACAGGGTCTCAGAAGGTGGTGCACAATGACCATCCATATTAAAACAAGCAGTGGGGTCACAGTATAAGAGTATGGCCACCTCAAAAATTACATGCTAGAAAATTCAAGTATTCACAATTTATGAAATCCCAGAATACAGGTTTTCTTGAATTCACATGCACAGGACAGCCTTCATCTGCTTCTGTTGTGTGTTCAGTTTCTCCCTCATCTTCCTAGTTGCACTTTGATGGCCATCCTTCCTGATCTGTATCCCAGCCTTTGTCCAGCCAGCACTGAAATCTCTACCCCAGCATTGTGTTTATACCTTGTTCTTTATGGCATTCACCTCAATGTATTATTCTTCCCACTGTTCTTGTCTAACCAATTCCTGGTCCTACTTTCTTTTCTTGTATCGGAACTTTTATCATTTAACTCCTGAAATTTAATTCAGTGACTTCCAGTTCTACTCTCCCCTTTCATCTGTGGCTCCCAGTTATCAGCTCTTTGCCTAGCAGGAACAGATTTCTTTCCTACCTCACCTTCTAGGCACAGATATTTATCTTCTTTCTCCCTCCCTCCTATCATGCCTTACACTCACTGAGCTCTTGGCCATATATATAATTCCTTCTTGTTCTTAGAATTTAATTCTTGTCTCATGTCTAGCTTCCACTTCCAGGCTGTGTGCAACCACAACAGATTTTTCTCATAGCAGTGTTTCTCCCCTGTCATTTCAAATGTCCAGGTGTAGTCCAGCTTTCTGCAGCTGGGAGCTGCTGTCATGAGGACACTGCAGGACCATCTGCTGTTGAGATAACCTTGGCCAGAGACAGCAGCTCCTGAAGAGATGCATCAAGGATTGCACTCTACCTAGCTCACATAAATCAAGATCTTTAGAAGACTTCCAGAGAACAAATCTAACTAGATTTCAACAAGCACAGCATGAAGTAAACTGATGCAAGGTCATTCCCTATATTCCATTTCAAGACTGAATTTCAGGACTGGGATTTCTAATGTATCTATAACAATGATGGAAATAGCTGTACCAGCCCAATTCTTTTGCTTCTGTTCAGCCTTGCCATTTGCAAGAGGCAAACTGGCAAATCTTGAGTGTAAAGTTTTCAGCATTCAGTAGAAGGCTAGCAGATGTAATCTGCCACTACAGTCTACTTCCCACTTTATACAGGGTCCACTACAGCACAAAAGTGATAGATCAATTTTTGCACTCACATCAGGCCAATACTATAAGGATGGCTGCTGCAGTGGCACTGCAGTGGTCAGTAATGAGGATCTAATCACAAGGTCTAACGACAGGTCAAACATATATGTCCCTGACCTAGTTTCCTAATCTTGAGCTATTCTCAGCTCTGACACCTCTTGAGCCAAAGGCAGTGTCTTTGTGCTGTTGTTTCACAGATTAACACAAATTGTCTTATTTATTTTTAACTTTTTTTTTTACTAAATCTGTTAAATGGAAAGCGCATTTTTTCTTGGCAAGTTGCATGCACAGTGGGAGCCATCAGTCATGTGAGGTAGGGGAACAACAAATAGAAAAACTCACAAGAAGCAAGTCTTTGCCTACTTCATCGATATCTGGTACAAATTTTTCAATAGGTTGTGCGGGTCTGGAAGTAAAAGCATTTCTTGGAAGGGCAACATCATTAGGCCAGTCCTCTTCTTCTGGGAGTCCAATTACACTGTGAAATGAAAAACATAATGTTAGGTCTGAACATTTATGCAGTTTTCCCTTCATATTGATTACACTGAGTGGCATTTTGTAAGTATTTTTGTTTAAATGAGCGTAAATATTTAATTGTACAGTAGTGCAATAATCTCTGTGAATAGAAGCTGATAAACATAGGCCCTCAATGTGCTTGGTAGAAATCATTCTGTGGGTAGCACAATTTTCTGGCCTAAGTCTCAATCTTCTGAGTCCTTTTATTGAAAAAGAGGCTGAGTGCTTTAGAAAAAAGTTGCTTAGCTCTTGACGGGATGGTGCAACATATGTCACTCCAGGATGATTAAAAGCAGTACGTTTCAAAGGGGAATTGCGCGCAAGGATCTTTTTTCACAAGAATGGGGACTGAGAGAAGAGTGTGGGTCAAGATGAGGGTAAGGCAATAAAAGGGATGTTTCATAATGCTTCAAAGCTATGTGCAGTAATTGTTGCCCAAATTTAAACAATTTATTTGCTTCACAATACAGGTTTTAAAGTCTCAGTTTAGAAGTGGAAAGGCACTTGAGTGTCTTTGTGGTTTTGCTTTCAATTGTATTTTAGTTTTTCTTTACTCTTTAAAAGAATCTTTTAATTTCTTTAAGTATTTTATTTCTTTATTCTTTAAATTATAGCAGATATTTATACTTATTAAATAATCACGCTGAGTTCTAAAACTCAAATAAATTAAATAGTAGGTAAAGCACCAACAATGAATTATGTCTCATACATTTCACATTTTAGTATGCTGTTAATATTTGTGGGGTTCAAAACCAGTTTCTGATGGAAATTCTGGAAAAGATCATACATTACTTGTTTGATTTCAGGGAAAACATATTTTTATAACCTGCAAAATTGAGATTTCCAATGGAAACATTGCCAGGGTAAGACAAGAAAGAACACAAAAACAATGTCACTGAATACTTGGGCTTGTACAAAGGCCAGTGCCACTAGGGAGCAGCATTGACCTTTTTTCTCACTGAGTTTGTCACAAGACTGGGTGAGGCCGTGGGCCAACCACATGGAGGTAAATCATAGGTTACCTCAGTGAACGTAATGGAATTACCCCACCTCTACCTATGTGGATTTTAGATTGCAATTTGGCTTACCTAAAATACCTCTGAAAATTAATATCTCCTCAAAATAACAGCATGGCTGGAAGGGCAAAGCAATTACAATCTCAGGACAATTAAATCCTACTACATCTGGACATATCACAGCTCTTGGGAAATGCTAAGCTGAATAGGTATGACAAACCACACTTGTCATTTATCAGGTGCAGTGTGGCTATGGGGCAGCCTCCTTGGAGTTAAAGCCTTTTGATTAGATATTTCAGGATCTGGCCCCATATTAAATATAATACAAATAACATCAAAGATGGGAGAGTTAAGTATTTTAAATAACAGTGACATTTAACCTGCCATTCAAATGTGTTTGGTTAGTCCCACTGTTTTCAACAACTGCATAGCAGAGCAGGAATGGGGCAGAATAAGCGCAGGCACAGGCAAAGCTAATGACAAGAAACCAGGAGGCAGCCTGTCAGAAAGGGGTGGGCTGGACAAGACAGAGTGCAAAGGAGAGACATTTTTAGTTACACACGTGTAGTACTCAAAACCCCTTAATAATGAATGTCTGAGGAGCTGCTCCCACTCTAATGGTCTGGTAGCATCACCATTTCAGTGACTAAGTTTGGGAGTACCTTGGGTAAGTTTCACCTCCTGCCAAAGGTTCAGGCCTGGTCTTGAGAAATGCTGAGTACTTTCCACTGCCATTGATCACAAGGGGAGACAAGCCTGTTTAAACCATTGCAGTTCAGCCTGAAATCTGTGAGGATATGCCACAAGCTGGTAGTGTCCCAGAAAAGCAAGAAAATGTTTCGAGCTGTGTATGAGGGATTTACCCTCATACACAGTGGAATTTTACTGACACAAATCACAATGCACATGCAAAGCAAAGGCAGACCACAGCCCCCATTATCTGAAAGAATGCATCAGTCCAGACTGCACGAAAATCCTGAAACTTCCTTCTGTCCAAACTGATCTCTAGAATGAGTCACTACTGTAGAAAGAAACAACCCTCCTACAAGAAGAGCTAGGCCTAACTGTAGGGGGTTCTCCAGCTGTGAAAATACAAAATAAACACTACTTGGCATAACCCCCCAGAATCCAAGATAGAAACTTCTGAACTGTTTAGGAAGAACTGTACAAAAGAAGCAAACCCAAACTTTCTCTTTAAGTAGATGTGCAATAAGGAATTTCTTCTAAATTTAGCACAGCATTTTCTTTTCTTAGTGAATTCTTTTCTGCACAGGTAATCTCAGCCCCTAGGGATGGAAAGATCCCTGTTGGAGGCTGCCACTAGCAGCTATGTATTTAATCCTAGCCCAGTTAATTTTCATTTTCTCCTTAAATGTCACAAATGAAAGAAATCACAGTATGCCTTTTTTAATTGTAAAATATGTTGCATGTATCAAAGCTGTCTTCATTTAATAAAGCAGAATATTGTAGGACTAAAGTAGTAGTTTTGGCAGAAGAAAAAAAGTAAACTTTAAGGACTGATTTTTCTGGATTGGGCAGGAAGAGCTATTTAGCGCATGACAAATTAACCACACAAGTGAGTCACATACTCATGGTATGGTATGCAGGAAAGGGAAGTCAACTCTGTGAAATCAAGACCTGCAATTTAGAAACCCCACATTAAATAATGAAAATGTTTAGAAACAGATCTGTTATGATTTGAGAACTGGAGAAATGGTTAAACAAAGAAATTAATTCTTTTTTCAGTTTAAGCTTTTCTCAGAAATTTTACTATCTTCTCTTTGGAATATCTTCAAGAAAATAACATTTAGGAATAATACTTCTCAGTCTCTCTCTGTGCTATCTACTTCTTATTTCACCCAGATCCCTGGATCCCTGCAGCCCCTCCATACAGAAAGGGAAGACAGAGGTGCAGAGGCAACCAGGCAACCGTTCTCTGGACTGGTACCAGCTCTGTGTGGCTTTGATTTCCTAACTACATGATATGTACATCAGATCTTAAATTTACATGCCTCTCAAAAATACAAAAATGTTCCTTAGTCTGAAGAGCTTTTACAAGAAAAAGTAAAGTAATTCTTCATAATTATCATATTGGTAATATCAATAGCTTAATTTTGGATGAGAAATATTCCACCTCAGAGAGTTTAGAGTCTACCTGCCTCCTTAATGTGTTTGACATATCTGAAGAACACAAACTCCTAGAACTGTAAAATGGTTTTAAAATAAAGTAAAATCATTGCTTAGAAAGCACATGTTAAATGCTGATATTCCCTCAGTTCTCACAGTTACTTTCCAGACAAAAATATGGACTGTTAACAGGCTACATAATATATTTCAAAAGCTAACATATTTTTGGATGTTTGGAAGTCTTTTCTGCAAAGATGCTGTTGGTAATAATCTTAGAGATTTCAGCTTCTAATGTATTCTAATGTTGTTTTCTGCAATGCATAAAGAAATAAAAAAAAAATAAAGCCTCCGTGTTTGTTTACATGAAAAAAATCTCTTGGACTTAACCGTTTATGAATATGTATGAATGGTACATGCACAGTATGTTTAAGAGACTTAAAAAGCCCAAACCCAGAAGCCTCATAAATTCCTGATGATGGCTATCAGTTTTGCAGAACTATATTCCATGTTGCTTCCTCCTTCCACTCTGACACAGAATACATGGAAATGCGTTGCATACCATAGCAATAGGAAATACGTTCTAGGAATACTTTGTTCTAGTCACATTATGGCATAAAAACATGGCAAAGAAATCTCATAGGGTTTCAATATTAAACAGATACTGATATAAGGCAATTAGTTATTACTTACTCAAAGATTTTTCCTAGTTGATCAACATCTGAATTTCCACGGAAGAGTGGTCTGAAAAAATAAAAAAATGTTTTTAGGATGTGACTTGCTTTAATTAATGTAAATTTATATATGTCATTGACAGTTGCCAATGTAGGGTGAAAACGTGGGGTTTTTTTGAGACTTTGTATCTTCTGCTTCCATGCTTTATCCAGTTTGCGAGTGAACCTTTCAAGTATCTACTAAAACTGGTAACAAAAGGGGACAGATGACACGCATTTTTGAATACACTACTTTTGAAAATTTAATTGTGCTCTTTTGCATGAATGACATAATTTTCAACTAATACTGTCCTATGAATTATATCATTAACAAAATAGTTTTCATTACAAAGAACACTAAAATAGCTGCTAAGAGAGACAAAAACAGAGTGAATGTCATGCAATGCATTAAAACATAATAACATTAGAGATTAATTATTACAAATACAAATTGAAAATTAAATTTCTTGCATAGTGTATATTGGAAATGTGCTCCTAGGTTTAAGGGGTCAAATAAATGACAATGGATTCATGAAGGTCTGTAAACAATGGGGTGTGAAACGGTACAGAATTTACCTTGAAGTAGAGGAAAACTTCTGCTGCATAAATAAAGATACATTCAGGAAAGAAACAAATTGTTAGGCTGAATGTCCAAAGGCTTTCAAGAAAAAAAAAAAAAAAAACAGTGACTAAAAATACTTTCAGACACACTTTTTCTTTTCAAAGTGCAATTTAAAATATTTTCATTCATCATGTATAAGATGCTATCACCCCACAATGCCAATGTAAAATATGAAATTCTGATTTGTACGGCAGTACGGCTGTATTGCCAGCTTTGTGTTGAACAACAGTGCAATTTCATGTTGTAACTCCCAAGATATTTTACATTTTACTGACAGATGAGTAAGGATCCAGCCAAGAATGAGGGATCTGTGAAGATCAGGCCACAGATGTCACGTACCATTTTAGTTTAACAACTGGTAGATTACTCCAAGAAACACGACCCACACACACTGCAAACTGAGATAGTAACTTGGGTTGACTGATAGCTGGGCTGCCCTCTCTTCTGGATCTTGGCTCTCTAGGTACACAGTATGTTGTAAACTCATGGTTACGGTTTCTAGAACTGTTCAGCTGAGACACAGTGACTTGACAGACGCTGCATAACCCCCTGCTTTCACTGGCAGCCTTTGCTTATGGAGGAACACCCATTCTCCTGCCTCTCCTCTCTCCACCTACTCCTCTCCCATCTGATACAAGTCCTTGACACCTGTGACAGCCAAAGGCATCATTTCACTGCTGGAGAAGAGCTCTCCCATCTAGACTGGAGAACAAGGAGTAGTCAGCTATGGTCCTTCCCCTCTCACTGCCCATATGCAGGAGCAGGTGTAGGATCTGGATCTCCTTTTGCTAACCATGAGTTAATACTGAGAAGTGGCACTTTCCATCTTGACACTCTCACAAAGGCAGCAGAGCTCCATGTCACCAGGTGTCTTGTGGGTCCATTCTAAATACAGTAAGTGGACACAGAGCACTGTGACATTTCTTAGTTAGACATAACAATCTCTGCAGAAATCTGGGCCACCAAGAAAAAGCAGTGAACTGGCAGACATGCTGTTCTTTGGTGAACTAAACATGCATTTTGCCTCCTTCTGGTGTGCTGCCATTCAGGTCATGTCATATCAACTTATACTCCAAACTGCTTTGTGCAGGAACATTGAGAGAACAATTTAATCAAATCTGATTTGAAACCATCTGACATGAGATTTGATCTGATGAGGTAAAATGTGGTAGCCTGTTACTTGTCCATAAAGGGCTTTATTTATTTTGATTGTGAATAAATCATAAATAATGGGATGTTTTGCTTCCCAGATACACATGATATTTACTAACTGTAACCACTTTGACAACACCACTGCAACCCATATTTTGGGATTTCTGGGTTTTTTTTAAGCTTTAAGGTATATACCACTACAGGCTTCTACAAAAACCCAAAGCTTAACCCACTCAGACAGAAGCATCTACTTCTGCCCTAAGCTTTGAGCCTGATATTCAGAACATTCAATAGCTACAATCCTAGCATTGCTTGTGGCAGCAGACACACTCTATATCTTCTGAAGTCAAGCAACACTGCAACCTAAGACGTTTTTTGGAACTACTGCTTGAAATTATTAACATATAGTTACTTTGAATATTTAATTTCGGCTCCAGCATTAGATTATTTGGGCCCTTTAAACTGACAAAATCTACACATTCAAAAAATCATATCTATGCAAATGGAAAGCTGATTTAATATTTTAAAATGTATGCTGAATCTTGCATTAATGTGAAAGCCTGGCAATGGCAGCCTTGTTCGCAAATCACCTTAGGCTGTGTCATGCCAGAACAAGTACAATTCTTGGGATTTTTAAGGAAGGCTTTTCCCATCATTGCTGCTGTCTCAAATTCACTAAGGGCTGAAGCGAGAATTTAAATTCTTTTGAAAGTATAATTACACAACACAAGGTGACCTTCCAACATACTTTGATATTTCATCAAAATGAAGTGTTATTAGTTCATCTTTCAGCCTCCTATCCATCCCACCATCATGACTACAACAGGACGCCAACTCCAGGTTAGGCATCACTAGTATAATGAAATTTGCCTCATGAATTTTGGCTCGAGGTTCAATTGGAATATTGGATGGATGATTGGGGAAACAGATCCACCTAATCAGCAGCTGCATGAAGCTCTCACTTCACATTTTGGCACTAGTTACTCTTTTGTAATGACTTGACAGCTCTGCAAGTCACATAAAAACTTTCATGTCAAGACTTTTAAAGATTCCTAAAGGTGGACATCAGATCTCCCACCACCTTTGAATTGATAACACTCAGCAGCCACAGAAAAGTAAAATTTCACCTTTGTTCTTGGTATCTTTCACTTGACTCATACACCCACTCACTACCTGAGGTTTATTTATGCAAGCTTGATCCAAAAGTCCTTTCTTGAGCATATGTTCTCCTCTCTGTGATCATAATCTGTGTAAGACTGGTTAAACTCTGGAGCCTGATTTTGTAGAATTCCTTCTTGTTTTCTTCAGAAAAGGCATGGAGCTGGGTTTGAGTTCTTTGGCAGGGATGAGTCTGCCCTCTGGCTTCAAAAAACATCTAAAATCTGTGAGTACATGTATCTCAGGAAAGAGGGACATTCCCATAGATGAAAGAACTATCCATGGGGATGTATTTGCCTTTTGTGTGGTTCCTCAATCCTCTCAAACATCCCTGACTTTGTTTGCTACAAAATCCATGCTCTGAAGGCTCCAACACCATTGTTGTTACTGAATGCACACCAAGTAGGGAATGGGACAAGAAGATTTGGAGTGCACCTATGACATTTAATTTCCCTCAAGGGGTCTCAGATGGTTCCCACGTTTGTTGGTTCTGGGTTCTTTGATTTTTCAGGAAACAAGAACAAACAGAACAAGGAAAACATTACAGGGAATATGCAAGTGTCCATCTTGTTTGGCTACTCCTCCTCCTGGCTTTGGAGCTAGGCCATTATCCACTGCCTCTGAAATGATGCCCACTGTATGGAGGGAAAGCCTTTTTGTGTCTGCTGTAGGACCAGAATGCCCTTAGCCTACAGATAGGAAGATATGATGGAGGCATTGTATTGCTTATGCTGTCCTGCTGAAATAAACCCTTCCTGAGCCAATAAGCAAGCACCTTAGTTCTTGAAGTACAAAATGTGCAGCTGCACAACTAAATGGATATTAGCTACGAATCTGCATTGTGAAAGCAGAAGCACAGAACACCTCCTGAACACAAAGAAACATTTTTTTACTGTGGGAGTGACCAAGAACTGGCTCGAAGAGGTTGTGGGCCCTCCCACCTTGGAGATATTCAAAAGCCACCTGGAGATGGTCCTGGGCAACCAGATCTAGGTGATCCTGCCTGGGCTTGGACCAGATGACACCCAGAGGTCCTTCCAATCTCAACCATTCTGTGATTCTGTGATAGTACAGAAATAAAAATACAGATCACAATGTAAGATTGCAATGGAAAACCTACAAATCCTGAAATGTTACCATCTGCTTATAGTTTAAAAGGGCTTGCACCATTAGTTTTCTGGCCAAAAGGCTCTCATGCTTATATATAGCTGAACAAACTAGATTTAAACATTTACCAGCTTTAGGCTCTTTTTCTCTTGTCCATGCCTTAGCTCAACTTTTGCTCACGCTCATGCCGAGTTTCACCTTCACTGAATATCCTTTCTATCTGAAGTGGCTACTGATGTCTGAAAAGTTGAGTACTTTATTTTATAGACATTGTGTTTCATGTCTGTACTACTCAGTAAAAACTGAGATATAAATTATTTCCTAAGCAAGTCTTCATGAAAGAATTTTCCCTGGTGCAACTCCACAGACATGCCAAAGCAATTTTTAAAGTATTGTATAAAATGACAAAGCAATGACATGCAAGAGATAAATGAGTTTTAACTGTAAACTGGCCACATTGCTTCTAGATTTTATTTTTAGTCTTTGGTCTACAAAGCAAAGAGAATCTAAAGCTTTCCATAAGGAAAATTAGAATTTTCATAAAGATTGGAATTAAAGATACTGATAAGCACTGTTCTAGCCAAACTATAATGCAGACAGAAGGAAAAAACCTAAAAAACCACATGCATTGCAGCACAGGAAAAGACTTCTGCAGGTTTCTTGACAGTGACTGACATTTTTAACTAGTCACATTCTGATTGGAAACTATCTTTCAGTTTCTGACATTGGTAAAATGGACACATGGAAGAAAGGTCATGTGAAGAAAGAATGTATTGATGAGTGAAAAAAAGGTAAGAAATTCACTTGCTAACCAAAACATATTACTGAGCTCTCATGACAATTCTGGAATTGCCAATACAAGTGCTTCCAAAGCTAGACAAGCCTAGTATCTTTCCAGATATGTAAGAAATAACATACAAAATAACTACCTAGATTCTTTCTGCTATTCCATTTGCTCATTGTGACAACAGAAGTAAGGAATTCCATCCCCTTCCTTGTTATCACAGAAAAATGATAAGGATAATCTCTTAATCACTAACTTGAATATATACAATATTCTTAGTGCAAAAGCCTGGATATTGTTGATCCATGTGTACTCAGGGAAGTCCTACAAGAACTCCCTAAAATGAGAAGAACATCATGGCTGGAAAGGGTAAACTTAATATTTGGGCAAGTGGGGCTTAGACACTCTGGTTAAGAAGATGCTGAGAAGCTGTTTTGGGAAGAAGAGCAGTGAATTCAGAATATGTAACTGCAGCTTTGAAGGCATTATACAAAATGAGGGAGGTGTTGAAAGTCCACGATTATTTGACATAGTGAAGAAAAAAATGTAAAGAGAAATGGAATAACCAGGATACATGGAAGTTGCACATGAAATTTTAGAATCTGATCGTGTTGTAGCAGTTAAGTCTAAGGAGTTTGTATGTCTCTGTGTGTAAGAGCAATAAAGTGATGGTGAAGAATCTAAAAAAGCTAAAGCCAAGTAACATTTGCCAAGGAATCCTGCATCATGTCATGGGAAACCTGCCAAACTATATAGTCAGAGATATATTAAAAGGATGGGCTGGGTTTTCTCTTTTCATATTACAAAATGTGAATAGCTAGTAAATAATTTTTGTCAGATTCTTAGTTACTTGTTATGATGAAAATATTTTCATTTTAAGAATTAAAGCCATACATGACCTAAAACTGCAATTATGAGATGACTAGAAATAACATGATCTGGACTGTCCTGTGGAAACCTTTATTCAGAGGGATTATTTCTGAGCTGATTCCTAGCCACTCTTGTTGCTACCACTGTTTCTCTTTGACAAATTGCCTGAACAAGTCTGTACTACAGGTATGAAAAGAGAAAGTAAAGCAAAAAAAAAAGTATCACCTTTTAAAGATGAAGATCATTGGCCTTTCTGGTATGTAAGATGAATAAGGTGCAATATGAAACTTTACTCTGAAAACATGCCATGCTGACAAGATTTCACACTCTGGACAGTTACCCACTTCTAGTCAAAAGTGACTTGCTCAGCTGTTGTGTAATTCAGAGTTCTCATTTTGAACCTAACATTTTCTTGTACTTCTCTCTCTCCTTTCCCTTTAATAGTATCTCTGTGTGGGTGGGTGCCAGACACTGCACAGGAAGAAGTTACTTCATGTAGAGTTTATTATACTTGATCATAAATTGCTCAAAACTTTTACAAAACTTACCTTCTCTCCTCTAATATGTAAGAAGAAAGATGACACAATAAACATTATGACTGAGGAAATACTCTTTAGCTAAAATCTGACAGAAACCAGATCAGCCATCTTGAGTTTCTCATTTTAGTCTTTAAAAGCCCAATTTCTTTCATTCAAAAATCAATCATTTTTCAAGTATGATAGTATCACAATCATGAATAAGAACTCTAAGATGGGGCTATCTCAGTATTGAACTATTATTAGAACCAGATCTAATGCACCAAAACCTACACCAATTATTATTTTCTCCGGAGTTTCTCATGTCACCCAGTAGACAGAAGCAGATAAAAAAAGAGGTAGTTTTGCAAACTTCCAGTTCTGTAGTGTGTTGAATTTGCTCCCTATTGCTATTCAAAATGAAGCAAATTAATTCTAGAAATAAAGATAATATTCTGACCCCCAAATGCACATCTGGTCTAGTTCATAAGAAACATACAGGGTCTCTTTCTTGAAGAAGCAAAGAAAGAGCATTCAGAGCTGGATGCAGATACAAGCCAGCAAGGAAGGACCCAACTTCAGATGTTCCCTTTGCATGCATAACTGAAAGGGAAATGTTAGTAAAAGGGAAACCAAACAGAGGCACTGTGTACAGCTTTAGGACCAAAGCAGGGCCAGCCTACTGTGTAGAGTGAAGTTTATCCAATATACATAATGATCTCCGTAAGTAAGAGAAAATATAACCATCTTCAAAGTTTCCTTAAGAACTGGCAAAGGAAATCTTTTTCTGGGTGCTTAAAATTTGCTTGATACTTTTCAGGCAAGCACAGTCCCACGTGGCCTTGGAACAGAATGATGGGCCTTGTCCCCCATCACTGACATAAAAGGGAGCTTTACCACAGACATCAATGACCCCAGGTTCAAGCCAGCTGAGATCTGGTTTCAAACCTTTATTAAGGAAAAAACATCACGCTTCAAGAGAAGGATACATAGATTATATATATGTGTATACATATATACATACCCACACATATACGGTTGCCAAAAGTAAGAAAAGTGCATACAATGCTTTGCACTTTTGGTAAGTGATACAATCTTTGACCAGAATATGCTGCAACATAGGCAGATCTCATCTGTTCCTGGGCAGAACTGCTTCAGAACTCATCACTGAACATTATTTTTTGAAATAGAAGAGCCTTGATATGCTGAGCGTCCTTCACTAACTCTCTCATCACGCACGTCACAGTTCTCTTATCTGTGGACATTTGTTTCCCCACAAGATTTGTAGGTTTATTTCACTAGGGCTTTAAGGGTTGTTATCTCAAGCTCAGGAAGCATGATATAATAGTGGCACCTTGAAAACTGTGGCAACGTTTGAAGCAAATTCTGTAAATGCATACACAACTGACCTTGGAAAAAGGGACGGGAAAAAAAAAGTGTGGTCTCTGCTCAGTGTGGAAAAAGAAGCATTCCTTTTGTTTTTACTGACAGGTCTACCAGTAATAATTGAACTGCCTGTGTATTAAACACCCATCTCATCACTGTGCACAGTTAAATTACATCTACTTGTCCATCTGCAGCTTGAAATTTAATGACGTAACTGCAGGCTTCTGCCTTTTGAAAGCAGCCTGAAAGAAATACTGATATGACACATACAATATGGTCATGGTCTTCCCACAATCACTTATTTAGTTTGATGCATTCTCTTCTCTTTCATGAACTTATTCCATGTCCCCATTTTAAACATGCACTCTTTAAAATTGTCACACGGCTTTTCCCTTCTTGTGCAACTCCATTGTGGGGTTTGAAGGCAATAATTGAGGTATGGACTAGATAAAGGCCATCCTATGTGGAATGGTAGGAGACAAGAGAGCTCCTCACTCTCCTGTTCATTTGAACAAGCAATGGTGCAAATCAGTGTGCAGGACACTGTGCAGGCAGTGTGTGTGTGTGTTTGTGCACAGAACCTCATGCCTGTGAACAAATTTACCCATATTTTCCTTGAACAGATCTATATCCTCCCTCCAGAGCATGTCAGAGCTGTTTTTCACCACTTCTTTAATTTAACTCATAATTTACTCCTCACTTAACAATCTAGCAGACAGCACTCCAAAATGACACATTTTAGCCAGAAGGAAGATGCTCTTTAATGCTGTATTTTAAAGAAATGGTTTTAGAACATCTATATCACAGCAAAACACCAACCTTCAAGGTACGCAAGAGGAGTCTCAGTCTGTTCCTAGTCTTTATCAATTATGTAAATGAAATGAAAGCAGTCTTCTTCATGAAGTATCTACTCCTTTATGCTGTATGAAATCTCACTGTGAAAATCTTTTCAAATCACAGTTTTCAGAAATACAGAATTAATTAATTTTTTTGTACTTCCACAGTTTTTCTTGCAATGCCAAGATGACTTCAAGAAAGCTCATCCATTGACATTTACCATATTTACTGGTGTAAAAACCCCTTTTAAAATGGGCTTTGCTTGAGAGTGCCTCTAATGCTGGACTAGTTTTAATCAAGGGGATGGATACAGAACAGGTTTTAAAGTCTGAGGCCCTCTAATTAAAATTCAATAATGTTCCACAAACTGGATATATTTTCATTCAGACTGCTTTCATGGCACAGCTTTGGGCTAAAAGGTTTTGTGCCATTATGTTGACTTCTCTTGGAATAAATTCTTTTAAAACAAATGTCTAACCTTGTTATCATTCTTGTATTGGGTGAACGACTATGCACACGTAACTATTGCCCAAAGGAAACTGACTCTTATCTACCTGTGATTCTTCCTTATCAAAGGGAAAATAAAGTTATGAACACATACACCAGTCTACACACTTGTTCATCTGATCTCCCCAAAGATACTGAGTAAATGAACATCCAAGCATGTGTTCCCAGGTTTTCTTGGGCTTTATCTCTATCTTAGTAATGCTAAGCAATGAGCTTCACAGATGAAAGTTTACTCAATGGATAAAAGAGCTTATACTCTAAATACTTAATACAAAATAATGTGAAAGGATAATGTCATAAATGATGATTTATTTTCACCATTATGAGCAACATAGAAAATGGTACATCTATGTGATTAAATTACTAGTCTAACCTTGAAAAAAACCCCACCAACAGACTCTAGAACTGGGAAGAGTAAGACAAAAAAGCAAGCATTTGACTATAAGAGCATAAGAAAAATTCTGTAAGTCAATCCTTTCTGGCAGCTGCAGCAGTACAGTGACAGAGTGACAATGAGGTAATGGAGGCTGCACAGGTAATGGGCACTCTGTGAGACTTCAGAAAAGGGAGCTTCAAAAGATGGCAAATTTCCATGTTTGGAGGGAAATATAGAATTCAAAGATGTTATCACAATCTAGAACCTGAAACTCTCAATACAGAATAAAGTCTAAGGAAAAGTGATTTTTTTTTCCCTTCTGGAAAAACATTAAAGGCTAAGAGACAGAATCCTTGGGTTTTCCCTCCATCTGGGCTTCAGCTGCTCCTGTGTGGTGTCAAGTACATGTTTTGATCTGTGATCACTTCATTTGCCCCCATAATATGTGTTAATGGCACCTGTTGCTCTAAGCCTCTCTAAATTTTCAGAACCTGAAACATCAGAACTGTGCCCACCCACAACTAATATGTCTCATCACCCTCAGCTGTAATAAAACACCCTTGGTCAGAAAAAAAATTCTGTAAATGGATTATAACCCTTCAGACAAGAAAGGCAGGGAAAACATTTCAGCACTAAGTAGCAAACTGTTATGTGAGCAGAGGTTAAATTTCAATTTCAACCTTTTTCCCCAGCTGCTGAGTCTGAGTGTCAAAAGACATGAAAGTGGATTAGAAGGATGGTGTGAAGAAAATATTTTTTTAGCAGCTGTACTGGCTTATAGGGAATTAATAAACACCTGCAGAAAAGCTTGAGATAAACATTTAAGGTAGAAAGTTACGTACAGCAACCGTGCAAGGAAAACTGATACAGTTTTCAAAAGCCAGTTAAACTAGATACAACTTTGCCCTAAGCAATACTTTGTCCCATGCAATACACTCAGGCCAGAGAAGCTGCGATATTTACATTCACTGGCCCATGATAGTGGATAGTAATCTGACTTCACCTATTAGGAGCTCTCTGGTTATTTATGCTGTTCAGCTTTTAGTGATTTCACATAAAATCTTCTCTCCCCCTTGAATCCTGACCAAAAGAAAGAGTAAGTTAATTTTTATATTAAAGAGAAAATTGAAAACCTAACTCCCAGGTGATGACACTGCTCAGATGCCACCCTCCCCTATGCAACTGCAGCACATTTTGTGCTGTAGATTTGTGTGTTACCAGGCTCCCCTAATTTTTTTTTGCAACAATTTTTATGCTATTATCTCTGCTTTGCCATTACGGAACCATAAGCCTTGTGTGTTGTCTGTGGCACAGCTCTATTGGTTTTTGACATCATTTTAATGGGAAGAGCACACAACTCTGTCTTTACAAAATGAACATTCCCTTAGTCTCTGAAATACTGAGCACATGTAGCTCCTCGAATCACCCCATATCTTGAACTCCTCTGTCCCCACTTTACCACAGTGTTCACCACCTACAAGGAATTCACTACAAGGAGTTCAAGATCCACATGGAGATTTCTGAAAAAAATCCAACCTAATTTGTTCAGAATTAAAGGAAAAAACCATAATCCTCTTCTGGAGCAAATTAATAGTCAAGTAAAAGCCTCCTCCCGTGGTAAGCCATTTTATGCCTTGCTTTTCATACAGTTGTGGCTGGTACGTTTGCCAAAAATAAAGGGTTTGCTAAAAAGTCTAGGCCCTCTTTAAACTCTACTCGCACCTTCCAGCAAAATGCCCTCAAAATCAAACTCTTAAAAGATCTAGGAGATGAGCAACAACTACCTCTCCTTTTGCAATTACTTCACAGGAATGGAAAAATTATTCCAAGGCAGGAGAGAAGCAAGCAAGTCTGTTTCTGTGATTGAGTGGGTAGGACACCCACCTAGAATACGGTTCTGACTCTGCACATGTACTCTTTCACTGCTAATGGTCTGATGAGATCTAGCTTTAACTGAGTACCTTCATTCTTACAGTGGCAGAGTATGATTCATCACTGCCAAACAGACTTAATTTAACAGCTACAGATAGAAACATTACACAAAGATCTCCTGCTATGTATACTTCTTTAGATGCTGAAAAGCTTGCTCCCAAATTATTTGGATATAAAGAGCACTTAAAAAATTATTAAATTGTGTAGAACAGTGTGTATGGTGTACTGACATAATCATAAAACCTGTTTCATGGACATAATCGAATAAAAAAGATCCAATAATTCGCTGTAGTTGGTGAAATTCTGGATGATATAGCTCACTGAGTCATGTACCTTTAGGTAACTGATTCAGACGCAGTGAAAATCAATAGTAACTGAATCTTCATGCCAATTTACTCCAGCTCAGTTGAATAAATGAGTGGAAATGAAGTAATCCCTTGGATGAAATTCGTATTTGACAAATGTCTATATTCCAAAAGCACTTACTACTGGCAAACTTCGATATGTTAGGAGAGAAGCTATGAATATGGAGAATACTTAAGTAAAAGAAGAAAAAGAAGAAATACTTTCTCAGACTTTGTCTTAAGAGTTGCATCTGGACCGAATTCATTCAGTGCATCTATAAAAGGAAAGCAGAGCAGATTATGTATGAGTTTCTGGAAGAAGTCACATGGTTTGACCATGCCACACGGATGGTTCCTAAAAGACTGCAAAACGAAGCATGCCACAAGCACAAGAGAACAGCCAGGCAGGTCATATGCTGACACCAAGAGCTTGTCAAATCCTGGCTCTGCCTCTAGCAGTCAGCACACCATGGTGGCTGTGTCTCACATGGACCCATTTGTACAAGGCCAGCAGGTCAGGCAGAGCAAGCAAGCAAATGTAATGGCAGTGCCACAGGCCGTGTGCAAACAAAACTCAGAAGCAAGGCAACAACACGTGCCTTCATATCACAAGGCAAACTGTGGCTTCGAAGGAAGAAGGGACAGGAATTACTGTGACTTAGGGTGAGCTGCATCCTGCCAACACCAGGCTCCTGATGGTAAAAGCAGCCCCAGCTACATGTGGGTAACACGTGCTGCTCTGCAGGTGGCACATACATGCAGGAGAGGCTGTGGCCACCTCCCTTCCTCACCAAGTTAGGACTCTGTCTAGGTCTTTGACATATGCAATGCACAGACTGGCAAGTTCTCTGCGGTGGCCTCAACCCTGCAATATAGGTAAGCTTTTCCACAGAGACAGTGGGAAGCTGCCTTTGGGCACTGTCATTTCCTTGGAGAAATTGTTTTCCAGAAATCTAAATATCAAACTTGCTTTCTCATTGACATTTTGAGGTCTTCTCTCACAGCCAATTATTTACTTGGTACAAAATAGTACAATGTCTCAGAAAGCTGTTATGTTTTGCTCTGCTATCCTTAGCTGTTTTTAAACTCCAGAGATTGTCTGCTCCTTTAGGTCTGCTTTCCACTTCTCTCATGCACATTTATGGGGTTTTATTAGATATAAAGAACATTTAACAGACTTGTTGACCGATACATATTGAGAAGTGCTAGTCTGAAGCTGTTGAAAAACTCAAATATGAGACAGATTAGTCCTATAAACTTCTCAACTAGTACATATTGTCTTTATGACTGACCAATGGTAGCTAATTATTACATTTCCTTTCTGGACAATCAAACACAGAAAATTCAGTAAAGGCTGACTGGATCAAAATGTCTGACTAGACACTCAATTTGGAAAAAAAATTCCCACACTTGGGAGCTCAGCAACATGAATCACAGTTAAAGTCTAGTCTTTTTCCCTCCTCTCCAGAGTGTACCAGTGTCCAGGAAAGGATCCCAGGAATTTAAAAACCGTTTTGTAGCCATTTTCCTATGAAAGAGAAAAGTAAATAAAAACAATGTTTAGTTGTATTACAAGTCAAACGGAAGTACACAGAGGTTCCCCTGGCCAAACTCTAGGCGAAAAGCAAAGTCTCTCCCAGCCAAGTTCCTGCAGAGGGATTCTGTGTGAAAGAGCCAGGAGACCCTTTCAAACAGAGTCTTTGGGCAGTGTACAGCTGGCTATCCCTCTTCAGGCTAGAGAGCAAAGGGCATGGATGACATTGCTCTGCTTCTCTCCTGTTCTCTGGCTAATGGAGTGACTACTAAAAACAATCTGCAGCTGGGGATCCCACCAAAGCAGCCCTCAGGCTGCTCTGGCTTATTGCAGGTATGAACTTGTCTTTGAGATGCTCTAGAGGACACAAAGGTGGTGCACATTCACAGCAACTGGGCACCAGCTACACACAGCACAGCTCAGATCCAGATGTTTCTGCTGCCAGCTGCATTTCCAAATATCCATTGCAAGCACTACGATGTTAATACCAAGGACTCAAAAATACCTACATCACAACTGTTGTGGTCTTTCTCTTAACCACAAGCTCTTTTCCTCTGACCTCTGCAGAGACTAATTCAGATTGTCACAGACTGGAATACTGGCCCTCTAAGGAATGCATATATTTTTAAGGACTATGTGTTCAGGGGGATTTCAGACTAGTGTTGTGCCACCTGCAATGAAGAAGCTATGGGAAGCTCTCCAGGAGGAGGCCTCTCATGAGGTGTACCTGGCTGTGTGCAGCCACTGGCCGCCAGCCAAGAGCCACCCGGTCCCAGTCTTGGTCCCTTGGCCACTGCCTTGCCTGACATGACCCCACACCCAAACCACATAGTCAAATTAAACTTGGTCAGCTAACACTATTTCTGTGGGGCTTTGCAGTACTGCTCCAGGGTTCCCTTCTGGCTTTTTGTCATGGGTAGTGGCAGTTTTTGGTTTCTATGGTTTATCAACGGTTTCCCTTACCAACAGATCTATTCCTCTGACTGAAAGTCTGGCACAGCTGGAAACTAGAAGCAAAACCACAAGTGAATGGCCTGGCACTTACCACCCATCTCCAACCACAAACCCATACAGTTACTGGATTTGACTAACGGCTATCAATCACCCCAACTGCAGACAAACAGATATCAACTAGAAAAGGCTTGAGGGAAAATGTGAGCTAAAAACCAACATGGTATTTTACTTTTAATGAGGTGATGCTGTCTTGGAAAAACATTCATTTCTTACTCAATACTTATGGCATTATTCTGACTGTTTGCCCTTCTCTCTATTAAGGTATGTTTGTTCTTTGCCTAAAGCCAATGCAAGTTCTGCCTTGGATGTCAGGTTAAACAGAAAACAATCCTCACTATCCAAAAAGTGGAATAACATGAACAAGCGCAGTCTTCTGCTTCCTTTTATGTTAAGTTTCCTTAAGTGTGAAGCAGAATGTCATTGTTGTTCCATCAGATCACTGAGGTCACTACGTTAAACTGTGGCTTGTAAATAAACAATTAAACTTTAAAAATACTTGAAAAAAATGTTTGTAATAGGCTGGCCACTTATCTGGGGAGGAAGAAAAAAATCCCAGTTTATTAGGTCTAGTTTGGAAAAATGACCAGCCTCCCACACACCCCTATGCACATGAATGGCAGAAGAATAAAGGATAAAAAGTGCAAAGCACAGAATTTTGAATGCTGACAAGATCTTTCTAAGGAACAAACCTTCTCCCAGTACAGTTGGTCTGGACTGTGGTGAACTTTTACAGCACTTACAACTTAAATCATTCTTGTAACAAAATAAGATAATTTCCAAAAATGGCAGAAACAAACTCAGGCCAGATTCGTACAGTACTTTGGTTCAAAGGTTGCAAATTAAGCTGTGTAGCTTTTACAGTTCTAAGCTGCAACATCCACCACTGCTTGTTAGAACAAAAGACAAAACAGAAAAAGTAAGTTGTTATTTTAATTCTTTCTGCTACCAAGATCTAACTGTAAGCAAGCACACAAGTGAATGATTACACTTTGGAGCTCTTGGTCCACTAGATATGTTGGTTTAAGGTTCACTGGAAAACACCAGATAATGTGATTGCAAAGTCTGTGTTTAAATTGCTGCGTGATAAAGAGACCAGTTCTCTCTTAAACCGCATTTAAAATGTTTGGCAGTTTATATGGAAAGCCTAACTTATAAGCAGCATTCATGGCTGTACTTAATCTGTTGCTTTTTGCCATGGCTCTACTGTCTTGGTTTTATTATACCTTCCCACCCAACATCCAGTTATACATCCTATTTTTTCTTTTGTTAACAGATTCCTCTGCTGCTCTCTCTAGTTCTCTCTTCTTTCCAACCAAAAGAAGATTTAAAATATATTACAGATCTTTTCTCTGCTTTTGAAAGAAAATCAGAAATGTGTTGAAAATAAGAGAACACAGCATGAGAAGGAAAACTCAAGCTAAGAACTGAAAAGAAGTAGAAATTTTCCACATGGAGGAATACAGGATCTAGAAGGCAAAGCCAAATATTCCTCTTGCTGCATAGCTACTGTGTCCGCTTAAAACAGTGAGGACTAAATGATCAGATACGCTGAAGCACAGGGAAATAACTGACAAAGAATTAAGATGCATCTGAAATGACACTGTGTCATAGAAATATGCCTCACAATTCATTGCATGGCAGTATTCATATTTTAAGAGGCTCCTTATCTTCAGAGCCTCTTTTCAGACTGTGCTCTTGGTACTGTTCTTGTATGTGCAGAAAGGTAAAATAAAACTACTATCAATCAGGGTTGTCTTTCTTCCTCATGTTCAGTATGTCCAGGATTTCATCTGCATTATTCATACACACAGCAAGAAGTTAAAATACCAGTCTGTTGAAGCTTCACAATGGTGTGCAAATAAAGATAATTTTAAAAAGACAAGGAATATAATCCTTTCCTATAGAAATCAGGCTAAGTTTATCAACTGATGTCAGTTTGAGACAGTTCTGTTTATGGTGGTTTATATGAATATGTAGTTTCTCAGTTCTGCTCCCATCCAAACCCAGGTATCTGCAGTCACATCACTGATGCACTTGGGCTGTGGCAGGAATATGTCCTATACTTACAAAAACAAGCTCTATATTCAATTGCAAAGTATTTTGCTCATAATATTTCAGTATATGATACTTTACTGTTGATTACAGGCTTTAAACAAATGTTTATGCTTTCCTAAAGGTTTGGATAATTGAATAATATTAATGGAAATAAAAATTTAAGTAATGACATACTGTTACTTAATTTGAAGTGAGAGTCATTTAGCACACATAAACAACCCCCCCTCCCTCGTTGGGTATGCATTTTTGCAAAGTTATGGATTGATTATTCCTCAAGACCATCCAACAGCAAAACAACTCATCATAAGGAATGACTAACCCAGGCTATGTCAGGAGTAGAGGACACAGTACTTTTAAATTCCCAAGCAATTCTCTGCAAGAGCAGCATTTCTGTGAACAATTTTCCCCAAAGCCCACTGTCCTCTTTACTTCAATCTCCAGATGAAGAACACACAGGCCATTGAGAACCTGTGGCTCTCTGTTGAACACATTGCCAGACGTATTTCTAATTTTTTTTTTTTTGAAAGTGCAATCTTAAAAGACTGTATCTATGTGAGATTAGCACCTACAGAACAGCTAATTCAGACCAAATGAGTGCATGATCAAACTGTCTGTTAGGACAGACTCAAGGAAGGACCAGACTGCAGATCTCTCCCAAGAGAAAAGCTGCCTGTCCCATTCAAAGCACTGGGGAACTGCAGGCTCTGTTACAAGGTACCATTTTGTTGCCTCTGGTAACACACAGGAGTTGCACATCTTTCTCTGGATAAGGACATGCATACAGTAGCTCACATACTCATGGCTTGACTTCCTTTGTAGATACCATTTTGCGCGTGTGTTTGGGTGTGTGGTATTTTAGCAAACAGGTAACAATAATCACAGACCTAGAGCAGCTTAAATTCAGGCAAATTTAACTCGTACACGCTCTTTTGCTTTGCCATGCAGCCTCATGAAGCCCAGAAGAGAGACTGTGAATTGCACCCTTAGCCTCAACTCTCAGCTGACAGTTCTTCGTAACTCTCACATGTATTGCAACCCTTATTTTGAACAAAAGTCTCACAGTCCTGGGCTCATATCACAGATAAGGCAGCTGAAAGCCTGTACAGCATCACTGAAAGAAGTGCAAGGCATGGAAGCTGGGGACACCACTACACAACACCCTCTCCTGCCCTGCCAGTTTGCAGCACTCTTACTACAGTGATTGCTTCAAGTGCTGTACTGTGCACATTAACAGAGAAACAGAGAAAGAACACTTTCTGTGCAACACTGTCACACTGAATTGTTTCTGAAGAGGTTACAATCCCCTTTGAAGTCAGGTTAATTTCAGCAATGATTTCAGTGAAGCCAAGACTTTACCGCATGATCCCGCTAAAAAGTTAGTCTTTTCACTCAATGGCAGAAATTCCAACTTCCCTATCCAGCTTCAGGTTTTGGAGACAGCTTAGAAAAAGGTGTTCGTGTTACACTTGGCTATTTCTTTCTGCAACCACTTGATCATCTTCATCCCGCAAAGCATTAACTGAAACTCCAACTGCAGAGCTGACTCTGCTGCTCTTCCTTTGCTCACAAGTCAGGGAGAGGTAGAAGTGAAGGTACATTCTGAGTGGGTGCTCCTTCTCGGAATCACAGGAACACTGGGGTTGGAGGAGACCTTGAAGATCATCCAATCCACCAATCCAGCACCACCATAATCACTCCTGAGCCATAGCCCCAAGTGCCACATCCGTTTCTTGAACACTTTCAGAGACAGTGACTCCACTATCTCCCTGGACAACTTATTCCAAGTGACCACTCCTGGACTGAATTTTTTTTCTAATACCTAATCTGAACCCTTCCTGGCTCAGCCTACCTCCATTTCCCCTTGCTCTTTCACTTGAGACATGGCAGACGAGACCGGCCCCCACCTCATTACAATCTCCCTTCAGGAGTTGTAGAGAGCAGTGATGTCCTGCCCCGAGTCTCATTTTCTCCGTAACAACCCCAGTTCCCTCAACTGCTTCTCATGGGACATGTTTTCTAGACTCTTCACCAGCTCTGTGTCCCTTCTCTGGACACCCTCCAGCACTTCAATGTTGTTTTTGAAGTGAGGGACCCAGAATGGAACACAGCACTCAAGGTGTGACCTCATCAGTGCTGAGTACAGAGGGACAATCACTTCCCCAGTCCTGCTGGCCACACTACTCTTATGGTCTCCCTCCAAAGACCCATTCTACCACCCGGTTCTGTAGCTGACACAGGAAAGTACATGCAATGGACCTGATGACTGCACGTCAAACTGTACTAATAACTTGTGGCTTGTCTGGAAAGGGGAATAAATATTTACTATATTTTAGTGCTTTAGATGATCTAGAATTACTCAATACCCTAAGACATTGTAGCTAAGAATGAATACGTGTACTGCTAGTTTTTTAAAACCTGATGTTCTATGATTCTAGGCAGCCTGTAGGACCCAAATCCAGTGCTCACATCACCAGAGTCTTGATATCATCACATATCATACACATTATCTACAATAACAAACCCCCAAGCTCACGCTTTTTCTACACACGCTGATGTAACAACTCCTGTAATTGGACAAATTTATACCATTGAAAGATGACTTATATGCCAATAGCTTGTTTCCCCATGTCTGCTATTTGTGACCACCAGGGAACTTGGCCCACCATAGGTATTTTAGTAGAGTCACACATCTCTTATCTGCTACTACAATTTTCAAGCACAGCTCGCAATGCAATAACTGTCTCATATATATTAGGAGTTGACAGAGTAGGCTGAAAAAGGAGACAACTGCTAAAAACATGATTTAATATTTAAAAATGAATAAATAATAACCTCATACTATTCATGCCAATCTTGCTTATGAATTTCTGTGACTGATGATTTTACCAACAGCAGGCTGATTAAAACACCATGGAGCTGGTGCAGGAACAGTCTCAGTAAGAAACCCATGTGAATGGAATTAATTTCCCTCCTGGATAGAAGAAGCTTGTTGCACTGAGATAATACTGTTTTACTTTTGGTTTGGGGAGGTGGAAAAGGGTTTTGGGAGAGGACTGTCTTTCCAGTTTTGGGTTTGAATTGGTGCCTGTAAACATGCAGTCACATGGCCACCCTCTAGTGTATGACTTCTTCAGCTTGACTAGGCTGTGAATATAACAGAGGCTACAAAAACTAATAGTCTCTTCTGATTATTTTTAGCTCTGCATTTACTCCAAAGGGAGACAAACTCAGTTGATTGTTTAATATTATAGTTAAATGTGCTCAGCTGGAATTGTTACATAGATAGCCTGACCCCTGAGTCCTCCATGCACACCTACCAACCTCCTAGTCAGTGCAGCATTGAAATCATACAGGAGTGTGGTTTTGAAAACTGGGCAGGTATAGATAAGTAAGAACGAAGCATCAAAATATTTTGACATGTTTTCTCAAGACTGACTACTCAGAAGAGAATCCATGATTGGTGATCTGAGTTTTCTTTTACAGAGCATTTCACCCAGATCTGAACCTGGGATTTCAGTCTTCTTCCCCTTTCACCCTCATTCACGTGGATTAAGTATTACCTAATTGAAGCAAGAAGACATTCTCTTCTTCCCTAAAACACTGGTCACGGCTTCCTGCTTAGGAGCCACCCACACTCCTTGAGCCAGCTGGAAGTTTCACATATCCAGACAGTAGTGCATGCTACTCCCATTTTTTGCCTTTCTCTTTAATGAGGTGTTCACTGAGTAGAAGGTACAAAGCCCTTTCCTATTGGCCTGGAAAATGCTCAGCCTCAAAGTGTAGTATTTTTATAAGTAATTCAAATCTTTATCTAAACATTAAAAAAAAGCCAGATGATATCCCCATTCCCTCAGGCCCCTGTCAATCCTGTCAGCTGTATCTCTGAAGGACTCTCTGATAAGGTAGCAAGCCATAGCATAGCTTACAATTTCCCCTTGTAGTTTTTACCACCCATGCACCAGAGCTTTTAAATCACAAAGAAAACAGGCACTATGACAAATATGTTTACTCTTTCATTACATAATGACACTCCATCCAAATGTCCAGAAGTTACTGCAAACTGCTTAACTAAACAGGAAATTTAAAAACTGCAGCTGTCATACAAGGAATTTTTGAAGTAATGCTTTATTATGGGGGTGCTGTCATCAGCACTGCACATGGACAGAAAAGACACACAAAGCAGAAGAGTTTCTGTGTACATAACACATACACCTGAGTACTGAGCAGTTTATTGCTGACCTGTAAATAGAATAGGATCCTTGGGAATCTAACTGAGGGATTTCAAGATACAAACTCTATGTGTCCATCTCTGCAGAAGCCTATAAATCTGTACCAAAATTAAAATGTGCCATTTTAAAATAGCTATGACTTTATACAAACTTCAGACTGCGGGAGGAAAAGAGCTGAAAAGTGTAATTTGTTTAGCTGAATCAGCCAAGATGAGAGAAATGTTCAAATTTACTCTAGGTGTGTCTAGACAGAGATTTTTTTTTTTTTGTGTCCAAGTCCTTTATACTCTTCTGTGTATTTCTGATCTACTTCTTAAATAAATACTTGGCTTGCATTTGTCTTAAATTGTTTTAGATTAAGAATGATTTAAACTGAGGTGCCACCCACTTAAAACACATAGTAACCTGTAACATACAGACTGGACCATTCACACAGAGCTCACTTTTCTCCTGCACTTATCCAGGCTTGAAGCACTCTCACTGTGTTTGTGACAGCCTACAAAATTCTATTCAAGCAAACTCAGACTGTCCAAAGTTTCCTTGACATAAACAGGATTCTGGTATGTTTTGTGATGCTGTATAGTGTTTTATTATGAAACTCATTCCAGTGAAGTCCCTGGGATATAAAAATGCCCACAGAAGTGTCAGTAGGTTTCTTAAAAATGACAGACCTTTAAGATATTTAAAAGAGAAAGCAAAAGAGAATAGGAAAAGAAAGCAAAAGTACCCAGTAGGACAGCAAAACGAAAAGGTTGTTTGAATATCAAACCCGTATCTATCATGCAAAGTTTTAGCTGCGTTCTCATACACTTATCCTACCAACACCAGTGGAAATACAGACTACTGATTACCCAAGGGCACTACCATTTCCCAGTAAAATTGCTATTGCATTTATTCAATCTTTTGGATATACTCCACAGAGTTTGCAAAATTTTACATTTTATTGCTACCAAGGTCACAGTAACACGGGCTTTCTTTTGCAATCCATCAGAAGAATCCGAAAGACAACACAGATCATGCAGAGAGTATTGCAATGTTAACCCACGGAGCCACCATCAGGGCTCTTTGCTGTGGCTTTATGGCAAAGAACCTTGAGAATAGTCTTCCAAATCATGCTTGTACACTGAAGCATGTAGAAGTCATATTGTTTGTGGTGAAAGAACACAGTACATACAGACTTGGCAGATTCCTAACCTCTACAGTTTTTGACAGTCTCCCAGATATAAGACTGAGAATGTCAGCCTGACCCTATCTGGCAAGAAAAAATAGAAGTCCTCATTTTATAGAACTCTGGTTCAAATCAGATTCATTTCCATAAGAAAAAAATACTGGTTTTGTAGTAATAATGTAATATTTGCCTTTATATCTAAGCAGAAAATTTAATTTACTGTGTGAATTTGGAGATTCAGAAAAGCTCATGAACCATTACAAGAAAAAATAAAATTAAATTGGTGGAGTTCGTATATGGCAGTATTTCTTACCTGTCGAAATGCTTCAAATTAAATGAGAGGAAAAATAAAGTTTTGAGCATGTAATAAAGTTCTGCATTCATTTTTTGGCCTGTATCACTCTTATTGCAAATGGTAAAATGAAGCTTTTGACTCTCCTATTTGAATCAGAAAAACTAGCAGCAGCTTAATACTGTTGTGAATATGTTGGTATATGGGCCAAGACTGAATCTTTAAAAGTTTGCAATGGAGAGTTCAAGTGATATTCCTAAAATCCTCATTCTTTTTTTCTCTCGTTTTCTGACTTCATTTCTGAGTCATAGACAGAGAGGGTGGAGGATAAACTCTATCCAGACCATTTGACCAGGCAAGAAGCCCAAGAAAAATGATTTTCCATATAACATTAATAAGTAGTAAAATCCCAAAGTTATTTTGCAAGACTTCAATTAGTATTTGAACTTATTGTATAAATTACATAGTTGTTTCTCAAGGCCCTTATAGCATTGCATCCTTTTCTAAATTTTACTGATTTTGTTTTAGGTTTGACTCAGTATATACTTTCATTTCACATTTTTATTCCGTGTATTCTTTGCCTTCACCATGGGCGTTAAAAAATGCTATACAGTTTCTACATGGAGATCACCCAGGTGATGACAATATGCACTTTTTGCCTTTAGCTCAACCAAAATGCAAGTGATTGGGTTAGTATCAAGACAGATTTACCCTGTTAACATTTTTGCAGGCTTGTTCCTCTCCACACCCTATATGGTACAACTTGTACATCAGTGTCTTTCCACAAGCAAAGAGCAGAACACAAGAGGAACTCCTGAATTCACAGCTCACCTGCATCCAGCTGTAATATTTTGTAGTGAGATAGTTAGGATTTCATACAATCAGCTAAAAAAAAGCCATTTATCTTGGAGGATGGGGTTGACTACACTTATCATCTCTGTTACCCTACCCTCAGGCTACAAAAGTCATTCTTAAAAAATCCCACCTCTAGAAAACAACTTTACAGTGACTTCTTAAATCTCAAATATCCCAAGAGCAGACTACAAGCAAACACCTGATGCTTACAAACTGCAGAGGAAGAAGACTCTGCTGACCACAGTGCCCTGCCTTCCTCAGGGTAAATCCATTCCAGAATCCAACTTTACTCAAATTGATCAACAGCCTCTCTCAGCCAGTTTTATCTGCATTTGGATTCAGGTTCAACCAGAATACATGCAAGTTTTACCAAGAGCTGAGACTCCCATCAAAAGAGACTTCAAGCCAGCAGTAAGTATGAATCTGCAATGGACATTTATATTTTGCACTGCAAATAAAACATCCTATCAGGCCTTTCCAATATAAACATGATTCAGTGTATTGTAACAGGCATTACTGCACATTTTTTCAGATGAAAAGCATGAAGAAAATAAAACTGTATTTCTTACTTTCGACGGAACATTTCTGCAAATATGCAGCCAACACTCCAAAGATCAACTGCTGTTGCATAACTGGACTGAAGCAAGACTTCAGGAGCTCTATACCACAAAGTAACAACCTGCAAAACAAAAAGGAACAGAAAAGAGAGTGCTTAGCTGCAGAATTACAACCTCCTAAGTGCTCAATGTACAGCTTCCACTTAGTTTAATGTATATTGTAAAAACTCAAATATTACGGAGAAGTGGTTTAGCCAGCACATAGAAAAGGGTCCTGTATGGAAAATCCCAGTATCCATAACTGCAGTGATGATGACTCAGGATATGAGACCATTTCTTGTCAAGAACATTGCAATTCAGGGTACAACAAAACTATAGTTTCAGAGCACAGCATTGGTGTGACAATCATAGTACCACACCACACTATCAGCAACTCTTTGAAGCTTTTGCAGCTTACAGACCCCAAACACTTTCCAGTGGAGATTTGGACTCTCCATAGGGCAAATGTTAGTCAATTGAACAAGGTCTTTTTCCCTAACTTTTGTGGATGTAGGTGTAGTCACCAGAGCCAAAGTAGAAACAAACAAACCAGGGAATACTGTGGGTTTACCCACAGGACAAATCAGAATCTGTAGCATGTCTGTTCTCAGCCCTTTATGGTTTATGTACTATTGTCTATAAAAGAAACTGCGTTAACTCAAGTGCATGGGCCAATTACAGTAAACATGTTTGGCCTGCCTCAAAAGTTGTCTCTGAAGAAACTGAAGAAAATATAACTTTTTTTTTATCAGCTGGATACAGATTAAGTCAAACTCTTCTCAAAGCTGTCCCATACCAAAGGCATCAGTGCTGCCTACTGTGGTTTCCTTGGACACAAAGGAACCCTAAACTGTCAGTTTTTAACTAAGCAACACAGCACAAGGATTCTTGGCAGATTCCTGACCTTTACAGTTGTGTGACTGTCTCTGTCCATGTGCTGCTGGTCAGACCAGCAGTAACTTCTCTCACACTGTATGTTCAAATGACACACTCCTTCCCACGGACATATGCCATGTAAAGTGCCTGCTTTTAGGCTGTTCTTGTCCTGGTGGTTACGTCACAACACGTTGTAGGGACCCAGTGGAAATTTTACTGGCACTGCTCCATCAATGTACTTTCGTAAGTCCTGCTTACTGGACCCACAACAGAGATGGAACAGTTTATATTTAGCCTTTTGTATCCCACAAGTAGACCAAATACAGATGAGGCTGACTGTCCCTTCAGGATATTTGCAGAAAAATGCAAGGAGCTTCTGCAGAGTCCTGTGTGAGCTACTATTTTGCTGGAATATAATCTCAGAGCCACAGGAGCATTCCTCCTGAATACAGTTATAATCCAGCCATAACAACATATGACCATCAACTAAGTGCCTATATTTTCTTACTCTGTGCTATAACTTAAACCTCTGACTATTAATATGGGGGCTGGCAGGGCCTCTACAATTGCTGGTATTTTCTTCAACAAACACGAAAACGGGAGATGTAACATTCAGGAGGAGCATGAACCAAACCAAACCTCTGAAAAAAAAAAAAAAAGGATAGAAACAAAAAAAAGGATAAGACTGAAAATAAATTTTAAAATTATGTTAACTAGGATAGTGAGTTCTGAATTTCAAGACCAACACAAAGAAATGTGTAAGAATAGTGGGGTTTTTTTATGATAACAATGTAATTGTCTTCTAAAGAAAAATAACAATGGAAGTAATCAGCCGAATTTGCTGGTCAAAGCCAGATGAAACAAAAGCAAATACAACATTTATTACAATTGTTAAATGCCCTGACAGTCTTTGGAACCACTGAATGGCTATTGAAGGGAGGTTCATGGATATTTGCAAGAGTGGTCATATTTGCTAACTGTTCTTTTAAACACTTTGATGTTTATTTATAAAATTTGTCTATGAAACAGTTCAATAACACAGTACAAAGTACTGCGCTGGCAAGCTACGCTTCCAGATACTCATCCACAGAAACAGATTCCTGTGTGGAAGTTGGGCTTTACTTAGCTCCATTTGTCTTGTTCCTGATTTGCTACCATACCAGTGACTCTTTTATGAAACATTTCTCTCTATAAAAACCAGAGAAGTTTCTTCAGAGATTCACTCCAAGGAGAGAAGACAAATATCACTGGAGGTCAGGGATTCTCTCTGGAGATGTCCTGTCAGAACCAGATGTAATTGCTCCTAAAACACGTTATTTTTCCTAATGCAGATGTATCTCTCAAACTGAACTGCACTTTTATTCTCGCAGTACATTTGTGGAAAAGCTTACTGAAGTAATATTGCTTTGAGAAATTAGATATAACAATTTCAACCCATTACTGTTTGTGAATGGCTGGGTATAGTGTCAGGAGGAAGAGCTGTGTGATCCCTGATCTGTGAGAATAACACCAAACCTCATGATTCCTCGTTTAAGGTCCACATGGCTCTTCTCACACAGAGTATAAGGATGATTTATTTTCCCCAATCCCACAAGCCCTGCAACATTAGGCCTCTGCACTCTCATAGGCAAAGAACTTGGGGATGCATGGTTGTGGGCCATATGTCCCAAACTGAAGTCCCTTCCAGATGACTGTGGCACAGGACAGCTGCTCCTTTCCTGAGAGATGCACCACAGCTCTTGCCCATGCCCGTGTTTGCCCAGGGGAATAGCGCTGCTTTCAGACGGCTGCGGAAGTCTGCAGCACAGTGGCTGCTTCTCCCATGTGACCCCTTACTGGCAAGTTCCCCAAGCATTTGCACCCTGCTATGCTCCATGCATGCATACACAGGGGACTGGGAGATTTTACTTGAGTAATTTGGAAAGTTAAACGTGTAAAAGATAAGATTTCCAAAAGACTAACAGTTTAATTTCAGCTAATGCCTGACTGCATTATAGTCAGAGAAGAAGGAATTGTGTTGAGCCGTTTTGATATGTTCTGTCATTAATATGGCATTATAAAAGTGATCAAATAACCTTCATGGTTTGTAACATGCAAGTCTGTGTTTCAAAATGTGAACCTGAAAGGGATCAAAATGTACTAAATGTCAGCTCACACACAAGTAATGCCACAGATGACTCCTTTTGTGGTCAGGGTCTTCTCCTGAAAAGCACAGGATGATGAGTATGATGCAGTGGTTTTGAAAGTTTCACACTCTCTCTTACCATAGAAACCAAGAAAATATTTGTGGACATTCCATTAACATTCGCAGAGAAGTAGAAATGAAAATTATTCTGAACACAGGATATGGTGAGGCTGAACAAGCAGGTCATCACTTCCTCTTTAGCATGGTTCTGAGTGAAAAAATGCTTTGCTTAGGTAAGTCACACTACCAGGGAAACAAGGTCTCCCTGAGCGACAGCACGCTTAACAGAGCTGCTCGATTAAGTCCCATTTTTAGGATGAAAAAAGCATCAGGACCTACATCAGTACATCTCACTAAAATTCTGTCTCTCCTGAAAATCTGACACACATGAAATGCAGCATATGATGATTGCTCTGTAGGAAAAGGATTCATGTTCACGTGCTGACGGAGATCCTAAATTGTGCAAGACTCCAAAATACTTTGGAGGTTGTAGACTTTAGTGACCATGTTGCATTTTAGTCCTCTCTCCTAAGCAACTTCTCTCCACTGCCTTTACCTTGCTTCTGCTCACCCTGGCTGGTCTCTTCAGCTCTTCTCTTACACCAGCCAGGTTTCTACCATGTCCCATGACCTCCTGGCTTCTTTCTGCTGCCTTCCTGTCACGCACACCAGTGGTCCCCTGACAGCATGACCAAACATGCCTAATTTCCTGCTGCTCCTGGGGCAAACACCGGGGTGGACACAGCCTGCTGCCCTGTCCTTCCCTGTGAGGGAAGGACTCTGCCTTCCCTCACATTCCTCATTGGCTCCTTTGCACCTCCAAGTTCCCTCAAATTTCACACCCTGTCCTCTCTTCTTCCAACTGCCTCCAAATGCTCCTGGGCAAAATTATCTCCTTTTCCCCCTTCAGCTTCTTAGCCCACTCTGCCTGTCCTGAAGACACCCTATAACATTGGTATTTAACAGATCCAGCTACATATGAAAAGACTGAGAATATTCACACACTGGAAGAAGGAGATACCTAAATAAGTTCCTTTTCCAGTTCACGTTCTATGTTTCTACTATCCAGATAAGATTGGGTGGTATCAGGTAAGAAGCAGATGCAGATCACTACTTTTAACTATTTAAAAGTTAATAGATTTAGGCAGCACTTTATGATGAAAATAAATGATGTGTATTTGAGATGCAGCAGAGAGGAAAAAAACATCTGCAAAAGTCTACTGAGACTGTGTCTGACTCTCTGAAGAAGGAAATGTGCTCAGTGACAAGCAAGGGCAGAGCTGCATTTAGAGTCAGATGAAGAAAGAGAACTTCATTTTGAAATAAAGCTTCCTGCCTTACCACACCTGACAGATGCGGCTATTGGGTACCACCTAGTCCAAGGAGTTTCAATCCTTCACTTCATGTTACCTGTTTCTGATGAAAAGTCAAATTAGTGGGAAGTGTCTACTCACTAGCAACAGAACAGAAGATCTAAGCATTGTGTCAGGCTCATATAGTTTCCATTTGCTTTACAGAACAGATTTTCATTTTTGCATAACGGCTTAATTTAAATGGATCTGCACAAGATACAGCCCTTTCCAAATATAGTTGCTGTCTTAATAGCATTCAGTTAAAAAAAGACAAAGACAAACAGTGGTTTAAGGATGAGGTTGAGTAACACAGACACAAAAGCTTACATTTCAGTTTGCCACAGACTTTAAGTACAGACCAATGCCCAGTTGCACAGCTACCCGAACAAAGCAGGGATCAGACTGTAACACAGCAGCTATGTCTGTGCTAGGAAATTAAATGGGACAGGAAATGTTCCTTTGGCACTGAGACCAAAAAGTACAGAGTGGCCTATGTCCATATTACTAAATTCTCAGCCTCCCAAAAAAGGTGACCGCATGCAAACTGCTTATTGGGAATGGTCTTCAGTCTATGCTTAACTGCCAGCGCCTAGGAACTGTCTGGGGAAGGGCTGGTTGGAATAACTCATGCCAGGAACCATTCTAATAATTTAACAGTATAGACAATTGAGCTCCAGTACCCACGAATGTTTTCTGGCACTGTTTAATCTACCAGCCAGTGAGTCACTCTGTGGCCCCGGGTCTTCCTTTCACTCCAGAAAGAAGGCATTTTGCTATGCTTCCCTCATCTCCTCTGATTCAGAGGTGGCTCCACAAGAGTGATGGGGTGGGGGAGGCATGGCCTACTCCTCATCTCACCCAGCAACTGGTCTTTATCCTAAATGTGTTGCACAGGTCAGATGAACACACACTGCATTTGATTACCATCCATGGGGAGAATATGACTGGCCCATATGTAGACATCTTCCTTTTAGATATCCAAAGCCGGATGAGACTAGTTCTATACTAATTAGTTCTGAAGGGGCTTGGAAGAGGCCTGTAAAACCTTTTAAAACACTAACTTTCACAGAAATCATGCCACAAAAGAAATTAGCAGGATGCTTAAATTCACATAAAGTATCTTTGAATCCAAGTAAAATTATTTTTGTAAATATTTTGCTTTTGTGATTGTGGTTTCTTCTGTGCTCTTTTTGTACTGATTTTGTTAATTATATTGGCCATTAAATGCTGGCTCATTTTGTTACTTAAAGTATTTAAATCTCATGAAAGATTACTTGCAAATTTATTTTTTAATGTTCCCTACAATAGTTCTTAAACTCAGTTTAAGAACTTAGTTTTTTTGTTCAGTTCTCACTAACAAGGCTTTCACATGATCTTCAGGACATCTTTTTGACGGTTTTTCATTTATTTTTGCCCTTTGAGCAAAATGAGGGAATATAGCTACAAAATATATGGTACAGCATGCAGAATCAAGCTCTTTAGCATAGCTTCATGGTCTTCCAATTTCACAAAAAATCTTTTGCTTCAAACTGTTCACAAGGATTGAAGGTGGAATCTTAGCAAATTCACCATGAACCTGCTACTTCATGGCTTATTCTTTAGGTCTGAGACTGTAAAACAACTTGAAGAATTTTCTTGAAGCTTTGTAAAAAATGTCTTCTCGGCTTTATGACTAAGCTTGACACATTTGCCACAGACTAGCTGGAGAGGACAGAATTACAGACAAGCATATTGATTGAAGCCTGGCTTCAATCCCTACTGCAGAGAGAGGCTGTCCCTGCCTAATCCACCTCCCTCTCACTTGGTAGAAACACAGTTGAAAAGACTCCACAGAGACTGGAAAGAATAAATGTAGTTTCTTAACTGAATATGCTAAAATGGCTCACTGGTCTAACAGTGTAACATTGCTTAAAATGAAGTCCCTGTAATATTAAAAAACTGCTTAGGAAAAGAAAAGATGTGTTTAATAATGTTTCAATGCCTTCAGTCTGGAGTATGAACCAACAGCCAGGACTGAGCAGGGCATAAGTGGCAATCCAGAGGGCTGGTGACACTAGGTTGTGACATGATGGCATTTCTGCAGGATCATGGGCCCTACACTTGTCCTGTGTGCTGCTCTGAGTCGTCCTGACAGCCCAAGGTGGCCTTACTTTCCAATCCTCTGGTGTAACAGATCCACCATCACCCCCTCACCATGCCCTGCTCTGCTCCAGCAATGATGATATTCCCCACCTCCTTTTCCATGCCCCCTAGGAACACTCCAACGACCTTTCAAAGTGCATCACACCTATGCTACATAGGGAAATGATTTTGTGTGTTTTTGTGTGTGTGAGTCCCAGGAAATAAGGGAGGAGATAGTCTGGGGTGTGCTGGAGGCAGGAGCAAGGGGAAAAGAGGTGAGGAAGGGAGGAGAGACAATGCCTCATTCCACAGCACCATGCACAGCAATTCCAGCAGAGACAGAGAACACGTTCAAAACCCACCTGCCACACAGGTGTAATGAGGCCAAGATAGGGGATTTTAGCATGTGCTGAATTTTAGCCTTTGTACAATGATGTATTTTTCATCTCTGGTTTGGAACAGGGGTGTGTCTGCTTTACTTGCTAGCAACTGTCTTACTGTTTTCCTATCACTATCCTTACAGCATTCACTGAGCATTCTGCATTTATAAAGCAAATCTAGGACTCTCTTTAATCTATCCCTGAATGCCTATTATTATTCCTAACTGTGATAGAGAAGGTAATAATTGCTACATTATATGATGTGCTTTAGTTTCCAGGCATAGTATCTGCCCGAACAATTACATTTGTTTAATCTCTCCTTTGAGTAATGGTTCTTCCATTGTTATTTAACTGTTTTCAGTTCCATCATAGAGATAGGTATGACTGGAGAGAATATTTCTTTCTTAGAGAAAGATGACTATAGTTTGTCTGTTTATAGAAACATTAAAATAGTTTCCCTTTTAAAGTAAGTGTGTATCAAACTACTCTAGTGGCATTAAAAAAGCACTTCACTTCTTGACAAAAGATTTAGCATACAAAATATGAAATCCTTTCTAGTGCTCTGGGTCTCATGAAATGCACATGATAATACCAATTTTATCTCTTTATTCACATTTATCTCCATTTTGGGCACGAGCTTGATGAATTGCTTTATGAAAACTGGAATGAATGTTGTTATCATTCCATGAGTTAGACCATCAAGCACAAGATTATTTATTTATAGAAGACACAAATCCTGATCACATGTACCACCCACTATCAAATCGCTGTTTTAGAAAATGGGATCTCCTGGTTTTGATGCTAAAACACTTGTGATTTGAAGGAAACATGGTTTAGCATCTACTGTAAGATAACACGACAAATAAAGAAGCCATTCATTTCTTAGATGTTCTATACACACAAAGCTAACCAGAATTTTCCTTTTTTAATTTCTAGGAAGAACCACATCACCCAGTGTGACAGTGCTGCTGAAGAGCATTTCTAGGTACATCCGCTGTCAGGAGGCGTGAAAGTGTGTGTGTGCATGTGTGTTTGCACATCATGTGCGTAGCTGAAGTGAAGACACTTTACCTTCATTCAGTGGGTTTTACCTTAAAAGTCTCTGTGTACTAAACATCTGTGTGGAACAGCTACTAGAAAGGAAACCTGGCTCTTAACATGAGGTAATATTTCAACCACTAGTGATTCAGACCTTACCTCAAAATTCATACAAGGAAATATATTTCTACTAAGCAGAGTATTTCATAGAATTCTCTACAGAGACGATATAGAGAACACTTCTGAAAGACTATCTGAGACTTCAGGTGAAAAGTGTTTTATCTTTATACAAAAAGAAAGGAGTACATATAGTATCAGCAATACTACTCTGCCTCATCCAGATCCCATGAAAGTCAGACTTGCCAGGCCTTGCTGTGTATTGAAATCAAAACCATGATTCTCCACTCTCTGAGCTGCAGTGCAGCCTTCTATGGAATATGGGACAACTCAATTCTTTACAGAAATGGTCAGCTTTGCATGCAATGAGACTTGTGCTTATATTGCAATGTATTTACAGATAGAGATACTTAACAATACTGAGAGTGACAGACTTTAAATATAAGTAGCCATTCATCAATCATGCTTCAAGATTCATAATAAAATCTGTAGACTGAAACAGCAAATTCTAATAATAGACCCACAAAGGCAGAAAGAAATAAACATCACTGTCTTCTTATGCAGATCAAGTCAAACACCTGCTGTAAGGAAGAAGACATTTCCTCCCACAATTCCAAATGAAACTAAAGCTAAAACACCCAAAAAAAAAATCTCAAAGGTGGCAGCCTGAGACTGTGCCTTGGAATACAGACCTTGTTCTGGGTCTGGCTGCAGCAATTTGGCATGTTTCCACTTGCTCAGTCACCTGTTGGCATTAGCTAGCTCAGGGAACAGTCCTAACGTCTAGAAGTACATCTTGGGCTTTGTTTCAGTTGCTTTGCTCTCCTCTATGTCTTTAAGTCACAAAATCAACTCATCTAGCGTCCTGCATATTCCCACTGGATAGCATCCACCTCTTTTACAGTCTCTCACATCACTGATGCCTTGTCCCTGGGAGCAGGAGAACACACAGCTCTAACTTGTGCCAAGGACCAAACCGTGGTCGTCTCCATGCCAAGATCCCCCAAGGCTGCCCTTGTGACTGCCTGGCCTTTTCTTGGGTTCATCAGTCTAGAGAATCTGAGCCTTACCACCTACAGCTGGACTCGACAGTGATGACCAGCTTTTCACTGCTACCAGAAAACCAGAGTCTGGTCGACAGAAAAAAGTGTTCCCACTTCCTGGGGTGCTGTGTTGTACTCCAGGCCTGAACAGAAAAAGCCTAAATGAAGCAAAACCACGAAGGCCACCACAGCCCTCTCTCCCACGGAACTTTGGCCCACTTCTGTCAAGCCATCCTGAACAAAAAGAGGAGATGCACAGAGAAGCCACATAGAATGGATTAAATTGGGCCAGTTCTTTAGGTGAGAGGCTTTACTGTGGGCAGCCTGGGAGTCTAGACAGCAGAAACTTGGTGCAAACAAATTCTACAAGACACTATTTTCATTCAGTTGAGAATGAAACTTAGAAACTAATATTGTGCCTGAAGGCAAAGTACCAATTTCACTGAGAGCCTGGTATAGTAGATAAAGGCTGGTGGAGCAACATCTGTCAGAGATGGTAATATGAAGCAATAGCTTAAGAGTAAAAACTCCCAGGGTTTGGGAGATTTTAATAGCCCAGGGTTGCAAACTAGTCAGCTTCCCTGCAGTACAAGCTTCACTTGGGATGTACCTGCCCTCACTAGGTGTAGAGTTCAACTGGTTCATCATCATGACAACCATCACAGAGCTGGGCCTTCCTACCTATTGCATAAAGCAACTCTGAACACTGCAAATCTGTTCCACATTTGAAGCTGAATGCCGTAGATTTTACTATGTCCTTACATAAATGTGTGGCTTTAAACTGAAGTAAGCAAAATTGTAAATGATTCTATAGAGATGAAACTCATATGAAATACTTTTCAATAATTCCTTGAAATGACATTTGGGAAACAAAACTCCCATGAAATATCCTTCTTTCTAAAAACAAATGTGAAAAGAGATTTGTAAATACACACAAAGAAAATAAGAAAAAATTGAGCTTTCCATATACAGATGCAATATATGCATAGGTGTATGCATTCATATATACTTAAACATACCACAGATCATTAGAAATTATTTGAGCCTTGAAATAAACATCACCAGGACAAACACATGTAATTTCCAGCCAAAAGCAAGGACTGGAGAGAAAGGTCAAAAACAGTAAGAAGGGTCTTCAGGCTGTCTGAATCTTGCATTTAAGTAGCTTTGTGAGCTTAAGACCAATAAAATGCCAGGCATAAGCCACTGAAGTTCTGAAGCTCTTTGTAGGCATCTTTAGTTATCAAATTCTTCTTCTTACTCTGAAAGTGTCTACAGATGGTCACACACATCAGAGAGACCTGTGCTGCAGAAACAAGCAGCTGTGAACTAAAGCACTACTGTGAGTGATGCACTTTTGGTAGACAGATACCCTGGGTAAATGGATGCTTTCAACAAAAGTCCATATGGAGCCCTACCTGGTGAAGCCTGTAACCAAGAGTGGTGGTAGAAGCAATATATGTTTGCATCTACATTAACATCTTGTGCAAATGTTATTAGGTTAATCTCAAAGTGGAAACTCAGCCGAAGGGGATTTAACTGGTACCTCCTACACCCAAGCACATTCTTTGACCACTAGGCTAGGGGTTTTTGGGTGACAGCTCTTTCCTTGTCTTTGCTGAAGCCAAATCACTATTCTGCCAGGAGTATATGAGTCATGGGGCAAGACTGTGTCTGAAAGTAGCTGAATGCTTAAGAACAATCAGCTGGAAGGGGCAAGGAGCCGAGTTTCTGGATACTGCTCTGGAATGTGTATGCATTTTACATTAGACCATCACTGGATAAAAATAAAAGCAGGCATTAATTACATTAACCAGGCTGGATTCTACTTTGTATCTAGACAGACTGTATTCCACCTCTCTGCTTCCAATGGATGGAACTCACAAAAATTCTAGAAGACAGCACTCTGCTTTCATCTGTGGAAAAAGAAGCAACATCTCCTCCCTTGGTACTTGATACACTACTCAGTAGCCAAAACTAGGGTTCACAGCACTAAGTGAAGCCCAAGATTTTGAAAGAAACCAAAAGAAAATTTCTCCCACTTATAAATGTTATAGGGCTTTCTGAACTGATATTAACTATCTGAAGATTTAGCAGAAAACCAGAATGTTACAGTTGGTCCAATACTAGACCTTCATAGACATTATTTCCCAATTTTAACATTAAAGATTGCACGATTATGTCATTTTCAAGAAGCCACATTCCAATGAAAATGATTTATAGATAACACAGTGTGTTAGTTGGATAAACCAGAGCTGAATTAGTCTAGATCACTGAAGACTCTACTCCAGAGTGGTGACAGACGTATATAAAATGTTTTATTTGTGAAAATAATGTTGTAGATCAGACTTCTATAGATAACACTCTCAAAATTGATACAAAGCATCAATTATTTAAGCCAAAGAGATAATAGCTTAAGACAATACAAACAAGACTGTTCAAGGTAATGAGTGCTTTCATGTTACTAGTTCTGAAGTCTGAGGGCACTGCATCAAGCTAAAGGACAATGAGATAAGAGCAATATTGCTAGTTACTAACAAATGGCAGATAAAAGACCTCTTCTGGATTCTGATTAAGTGACAGCATTCTACACATTCCTGTGAGTTGAGAAAGTTTGCCTGAGAACAGCAGCTATGTTACATGTGAAGCACCACTAAACAAGCGTATCTCTATGTTTTCAAATTCCAGTGTGAGTAATGGCTCTTTCTCCCATCTCTTTAACTGGAACAGAAGCTCCCTCTCTCCTTCTGGACACGCAGGAATAACTTGCCGTGCTTCAGTTTCCATTAAGACATATAAATGTATATGCTGCAAATAAAGAGAAGTTCTGTAGGACTCCATGGCTGCGAGCCAATGTTTACAATCCCCTGGGTGGGAAATGACGGGTGAAAGGCTCTCCATGGCAGGCTGTAGGAGTCTTTGCTGTTGCCGACAATGACCTTCTGCCTCTATTTTCAAAGTAGCTCCCCTGTTAACTCCTTGAACACTGTGTGCAGAGAGGCCTTAGAGAGGAAACACTTTCCCTAAGAGTCCAAATCCACTTCGAGGCATCTGTTTGACAGACTCCAATTTCAGCAGTGGTTAAGGGAATGTGGACTAATATGTGTACTCTGCATCTGCTGTTGGAGTGTGGCACTGAGATGCAATTTTAGTAGTCCAGAACTAGGCTTAGCTGTGTTCTGCATGATAAAAAGTGAACATTCTCAGCTTCAGAGAAAGTACATCAATTTACAGGTACAGGGGTTTCCCCAACACTGAGCATAATCAGTCTCCAGGACAGAAGGAAAAATCCAATTTATAGAGATACATTTTAATTCTCTCTTGGCCAGTCAGTAGCAACATTGTTTGCTGGTAGTGGCAATACCTTCTCTTGGGGTCTCCTTGAAAGAGGAATGATACTAAAAATTGAAGACAGACCGAACCACAGACTGCCATTATGCAGTGAAGTGAAGATACACAACAGAGCACTCACTGTGGAAAGGAGATGCACTGCTTTAAAAGGTTTGCCCCTCTCCTGCCTGACAATGTAAAACATAATATTTAGGAGATCTCTTCTTGTGTCACATCCCTTTTCCTGCTCTGTAAATCACTCATGGCTCCTAACAGTTCAGGAAGAGTCCTTATAAAGAAGATAAAAACAGACTTGCAAAAAAGACCTTCTAAAATGCTTATTGCAATATATACCCATCTTTGAAAATAAGAGAATAAATCCAATGGAAACTAATATTCAAGCCCTAGTGTAGATGCTTTAATGGTCTCAGAGACGGAGTCAAGTGCTCTTGTGAAAACATCAACCTTACTACCAGTTAACCTTGGAATATGTTTTCCCATCATCTTTGACACTTGTCTAAGCCTTTTCCCCACAAAGATCCATTCTCAGAAATAACCACTGCATGCGAAAAATTCTCTACATATTCCCTGAACGGGAATAAGAGTGCTTGCCATCTCCAGAAGACATTCAGAGTATTAACAGCCACACAGAGACAGCAACATCTATCCCCTCCTTGAACTTTTAGAGGAAGTCCTGTAAATAACATCCTCATGTGGTCAGGAAATACTTGTGTAACATCCATGTGTGGCCCCATGGATGCTGAGGAGGAGAGAAGAGAGAAGCAGTACCAGAAGCCAGAGCTTCTGCAGAGTCACCAAGCCCAAATATCAGGAGCTCTGAGACTGACACAGATCAACAGCTTCTAAAGCTGTTGCATTGTCGTAGGTTCTAAACTTAAAGAGGAACAGACAAGCCAAATACGCACATAATCCCTAGCGATTTCAGTCAATGCTCTGGGTGGTTAGAGGAAGACATCTGCAGGCAGTGAAATCATTGATATTTAGATCTATGCTTGTTTTTAATTGTTAGAACTTTAGAAAGTAGTTTTAGAAACAAAAAATTAGAAATACTTTATGTTTTCTAAAGAATATACAATTGTAGCTAATAAATACTTTTTTTTCAAGGAAAATTGCAGCCTGCAAAGAAAATAATTTTTGATGATATCAAACAAAGAACTTACTTAGATTGGAATATATTTCTTTTCTGTTAATATGAGGTTTTGTTACTGATATTTAACGATCCTGGGATCAGAAACTAAGTGTTTTCAAGAGCTACCAGTATTATTGTTTTTAGAAGGATACACTCAGGCTGAATTTAGGGCAAGTTAGATTTTGTAACATGAAGCTTTTACAAAACATGGGTCTAAATGACCCCTCCTTAAGCTCTTCTATTTACAAAGCATCTTTAAACACCAGATAAACTTTGCTTTGTTTTGGGCTACTGCATGAAAATCTGAAAATGAAACTTCTTTGAAAAGAAGTAGGAACAAGACCAAAATAACCCATGAGCACAATCCAGGAGAAGGAAAACAGAAGTGAACAGCACAACTAATAAAAAAAAAAAAATGGATTTTTAGTTACAGCAAAGGTGTTAATGCAATCAATAAAAGAGGCTTTTAGTGCTTTAGAACTACTGAAGTGTTAGTCTAGCAACACGCCTTGAAATCACTTATGTGGAGACTTAACAGTATTTCTTAATACAAATCTGGGTGTAATCTTCAGGCTGAAAAATAATGTAGAGGACTGGAGACGACCTCTCTGAACCATCTTGCTATTCCCATATGTAGGACCTGGGATGAACAACAGTTGACTGGGAAATGCTGTACACAAGAATGCTATCTATGTGTTGCATCTCACGTGTCAGGCACAAGGGTAATTTTAATCAATTACATCTCAGGCAAGTACAAAATAGATTACATACCACTCCCATAATAAGTGATCTTTAAGTCAGCTTATTTTTCAAAGTTTGAAAGACTTTCCTTGTCCTTGACTGCAGAAGGACCCAGTGTACTATGGAGAAATGAAGCCTATTCTAATTAATCTAACTTCCTGTGAAGTTTTAAGTATCTTGTAATGAGTAGCAGCTCAGTACATGAAAATATATGAATTTTTATTTTTATGAGGAAAAAAAGGCAAATCTGTAATTTGGAAGGTGATTCTGGTATCGGTACATTTATGTTGCTAAGCATGGGCCTGCTCTTGAACTCTGCTGACTCAGGAGACTTAAGAGAGCCTCATGCCTGTCAGTGATCAGGAGCAAGCTGTACTTATCTCTCCCATAGATCTGACCCTTTTTTCATCTACTGCTTATATACCACTTTGACAGCTTGTTTCCAACTGACACCCTTAACTGTGAATAAATTGCATATATAGATTTCACTAGGGACTATAATGTGTGGAGGGTTTTTAGAGAGAGCAACAATCAGTTTCCACATGTGATAGGATACACAATGGTTGGTTACAAGGGTATGAAGAAGGTATCCATGCATAGGAAACAGCACAATTATTAGTAAAAAAACAAGTAATTTTGCATCAAGGGCCATTGGTCACTGGAAGATGGTCCAAGTACATCTAAAAATGCTGTATAAATATACAACAACTTAAGCTCATAATAATAACTTATTTCTCATCAGTTGAACCTGTTGTAGCTGCAAACCCTGTCACTGCCTAGTGCAGATGGTTCTCCTCTCCATACAAACTGACAGCCTTCACATCAACTTGCATCTTCTTTGGAGAGGTGGCCTAATGCCTGCAATCTGTTCTTGTTTCTTTTCTCTGCTATGTACTAGTAGAGCAAATGACTTATGACATTGCATATAGTAAATCAGGAGTATAAAACTTCCTTAAAAAGATGCCAACACCTTAACTGTTTATAAGGGCAAAGAAAATATAAAAATGGTATCAAACTAGCATGTTTATGCAGCCTTCTGTTTTTATCCAAGTGTTAATGCTATACTGTGGGCTTTTCCCTAAACCAGATAACTGTAAGGTCTGATTTCATTGATGAGTTTAAAAAGGCAGCATTCACTGCTACTGAGGGTCTCCTTCTTGCAGCTGTTGCTGTGATGGGTTGTATTTAATGAAATTTTCTCTCTCCTCCCTCTGAAAACTTAACACCTATGATTTAACATTTAAAACCCAGCTTCTGTTCAAACACCTCAAAACAATAACAATGCATATGCATTGATGTAGTTTTATTTCTTGTAACAAAATCATTAGATTCATGAAGCAACAACTGAACTGCTCCATACACAGTATATAGTTAAAACTGCAGAACTGAAGCCAAAATATGCACAGCTAAAAGGAATGTTACAGGGGGGCCTCTCTTAGTGAACAAAGCAGGCTCAGTTTGGCTCTTTTTCCCTAGCGCTACCACATCCGCACATCGTTAGTTGGAAAATTCCAGATATATGCTGTAATTTTTTGTGCTTTTTTTTCCCAGTACACTTGAGGCTTTAGTGTCCAGATGCCATTTTCCCCCCCTTATCTGTCCCTGCTAGTTTGGGTCTTTGCCAGTTGTGGTCAACAATTAATACAGCAAAAGAAAAATACAGTACACTCCCTGGCAACTGGCAGAGGCTCACAGGAAATACCAAATAAAAACTTTATTATGTATTGTTTAACTATTTTGTTTGCCTGTGGGCCACCCTGTTGTTGGTGTAATTTAGAAAAGCAAGCTCCATCTGGATGATCTGTGCGCAGGCTCATTGTTCCCAGAATCTGTCACGCACAATCACTGCTTCAGCCTGTGGCCCTCTGCAGAAAGAAGCAAAGGCATGGCAGCCCTCCAGCCTGCATTCCTTTTCATTAGACAACTTGTGACCAAATGTTAGAATAGAAGAGTAACCTTTTAATATTCATGTAATTAATTTACTTTCCCCTTTAATTATAAACCTTCACGTGAAAAGAAGAAAATAAAAAGACTTCCCTTCATGATTCTCCTCCCTCCCCCATCCTTTCTATCTGCTTTCTGGGACATGGAAGGTGCTGGTTTCATTACACATAGGTACCAGTACTTCTGTCTATTGGGAAATTTGCATGGCCAGAACATGTTGGCAGGCTTTTAGTTTATGTATTAATTGGTCTGGTACATGGAATAGATTCTGAATTATAATAAAATGGGAGAAATTAAATTCTTTCCTCTGTACGCCCTTGCAGCATCTGCTTCCTTGTCTTAATCAGTGGGGTAATCCATTGAACACAAAGCCATTCTTCTGTATTTGAAAACACAATAGACATCTAATTGAAGTTCCCTTTCACAGTAAGGTCAGCATATGACTCAAAATACTGTGTCAGCTGGGATTTTGGCTGTGCAAGGTTAGGTGTATAGGTAGTGCTTTGTCAGTTCTGCTTTGCTGGAAAATGGTGGCATTTTTTATCTTAGGTTAGACCAACGTTGAACTGGCTAACATGATGCAAAAGTTTGCTCCCTACAATTCAAAAAGTGCACTTGATTGCAAGTGCATCTGATGCTTTAAGGTCTCACCATATGAGTTACTTTCAGCACACTGAACTGGAGTTCTAAATTTCACGAGAGCAGCTCACTTTTTAGTTGCTACAGCCCATTCAAAGGAATCTAATTGTAGTAGGTTATAATTCAAATAAATGAAGCTAAGGTAGAAACTGCCTGTCTTCAGGCAGCATTTAAGTTCTGATTTTGATTGCAATTTAAATAGGTGATGAGGACATTAAGGATTCACAGCCACTTGGCATATCAAAGGATGGGGGCCCAAACACAGTCAAGTATCCTGTATAAGATGCAATGGTTTCTATGGCAACTGAGGAACTGTTACTGAACTTCATTCATTTTTCTTTTATTAAATAGGTATACTGCCATGTTAGGTCTGCAAGTGATCAACATATATGCTAGTGGTTTGATTAGTTCATGTGTCAACCCATCATGGGAATGGAAAGCAGCACAAGAGATCTTCTGTTGTGGTCACTTTAGCAAAAAATAATGCAACAAGTCAGAATGTTTTAGATGAGGGCAAGAGTCAAAAGTGAAAAGTCTTTCACTTAGTAATAAAATAGTACTTAATTGGGTTGGAACAATTCTGCCTGTTCAGTACCTTTAGTAGGGAACATAACAAAAAAGATGACATTTTTCATATTAATTGCATATTCAGGGTGTAATATTTCACATATTCACTATGAAAGAATTCCAGTTATGTGCCAAATTAAACTGCTTGCATATAAAAAAGTAGCATCTTCTGTTCAGAAGGCAAAGGAGCAACTGGAAATAAAAGCGAATTCAAACACTCCTTGGCCTAAAGCAACAAGAAATTAAAAAAACCCAACCAAGTATAATGCAACAAAAAAATCCTTGTCATTGTACTTAGTATGGCCTAATTTTTCCTGTCAATGCATTGACTGTCTTTTTATGCTTCCTCAATTTCTTTTTGCTCTCTTTTCTTCTAATTCCGTGTACTCTACAGACTGTTATGGGTGTGCCACAAAATATACGATTTTTGTGGGAAAGAAAGATGTTAGGAACTGTGCTAAGCCAAAATCAAAGAAAGAGGTAGGATGTTGGATTCAAAAGAAGAGTTAGGATGGACTGTATTACAGCTAGAACTCTACAATTTAAAAAAACCCCCACAGTATACTTATGACGAGTCATTTAAGATGTAACAGAGGTCAAACTCCTCCAGATTCTTCCCCATTTTCACTTCCTGAGCAAATAAGCTTAAATACTAATGTACAAACTCAGTAATTAAATCTACATGAATTTTAATGACATTGCTCAGAGGGTAAAACCATAAGAATGAAAAGCAATATGCATAACTACACCTGGATGCTTACAAATATCAAAGGAGAGTAATACACTCCCATAAAGAAATCTTCTTTCCTCTGAAGAACAGGAGCGAATGTTAAAATCCTTGATTAAAATAATGATGTTGACTAATTGAAAAAATTACTCTATTAACTAGGAATTTATTATAATGGAAAAATTTAATGTTTGGCCATAAATACATAATATAGTAAAATGTCTTCAGAAAAGAAAACAGGTCTTGATTCAAACAGAAAACCAGATCTCAATTCCAATTTTTACAGTTTGTCATGTTCTATTCCATGACGACAGAGTTTCAAAGGAATCATCTCTGCTGAGGGGATTATGATGCAAAAGCTTAACTGCAGAGGAGTTCTTTCCTACTGTCAGAACAGAAATCCACAGTTTCTCCAAATGACCACAGCCTGATAGGCCAATGCTGTAACTTCCCATTCCACGGACCAAACCTGTAATCCCTTACAGTGTAAAAACTGTAAAACTAAAAAAAAAAAACCTGTTCTACCTGAAAACTCTGGTGGAAGCACGCAGGAACAGTTCTGCTGAGCTTCTCACCTGGACAAGGTGCTTATACAGATCCACTAATTCTTGGAAATATCCAAAGCAGTGTTCAGAGCAGGATATTTCAGTCCTGAAATGAATGCTCAATCTGGACGAAAGGGCTTCTCCATCTTAGCATGTGCCTCACCAGGAATTATTGACACGTTTGTGTTCATACCTCTGAATGTATTTAGAGCCTAAGGGATATGTAGGGAATCCTCAGAAGAAAATGAAGGTTGTCTATTTAATACTTGTGTTGTTCTTTCAGACTTCTGGGCTTACCTGCAACTACTGCCAATGGAGCTATTCATGTTTATCACAGAATCATAGAATATGCTCAGTTGGAAGGGACCCATCAGGATCATTGAGTCAAGCTCCTGGGTCTGTACAGGACACCCCAAGAGTCACACCAAGTGCCTGAGAGCATTGTGCAAACCCTTCTTGAACTCTGTCAAGCTTGGTGCTTTGACCATGTCCCTGGGGACCCTGACCAGTGCTCAACCACCCTCTGGGAGAAAAACTTTTCCTAATATCCAGCCTAGATCTTTCCTGACTCAGTTTCATGCCGTTTCCTTGAGTTCTGTCACTGGTCTCACGAGTGAGGAGATCTATACCAGAACCTGCCCCGCTGCTTCCCCTCGTGAGGATGTTGAAGACCGCAACGAGGCCTCCCTCAGTCTCGTTTTCACCAGGATGAACAGACCAAATGACCTCAGTCACATCTCATAAAACTGCCCCTCCAGACCTTTCACCACCTCTGAGGCTCTCTTTAATAGCTTAAGGTCTCTTTCATACTGTGCTGTCCAAAACTGCAAACAGGACTCAAAGTGAGGTCGCACCAGTGCAGAGCAGAGCATCAAAAGAAAAATAAGACCTGAATATCAACTGTATAAAAATCGCAACTTACTTCAAAGAAAGCAGCAAGTGATCAGAAAGCCTATTTCAATGCATATGAAATACAAAATATACAGTTCCATCCCTTCACTTTTAGCTGTTCTTCAAGATAAAGTATAAAACATCTTCCACTTTTTAATTCTATTATCTTGTACTGTAGCCTACTATCACTGCTTGTGAACTTACTGAAGGCATAGAGGAAAACAAAAACTCTTTGATTTTTAATATGACTTAGAAAGCCTCAGGTATTTTGTACATTTTTGACTTCCTATGATAAGGGAAGATATTAACAGTCCTCTTAATAAAAAATTTATTTCATCCCTTGGCACGAAAAATAGTAAGAAAAAATTACTAGTGAGTACCCAGCATGAAGGGTAACAGTACACAAAGTGATAGAGATTACTCAATACAAAGACGAATTAGCATCCACTTATCATGAACATTTTTCTTTCTAGTCAGTCTAATAGCTTCCTCAGTTCAGTATGAATCTAGGAGTTTTGGAAGGACTTATGCATTTTACTTGCTAATAGTGTGAGGGTCAGATTACAGTTGTAGTGTACCAGCTGGAGAAAAAGTAAGCTCTACATAAGGACAGCAGTTCCCCTCTCAGACAACCTGGTCTTTGCTGCACACTAATGACGTAGACAAGAGTAAAAAATAGCTCCTTAATCCTTTCCTGGTGAATCCATTCTCAAGAACCAAATTTCTTTAAAAAGGTGAGGGCCGGAGCTATCAGACTGATCTGGATGACAAACTGCACTGAGAACAGAAGGGAAAGAAGAACATGTACACATAAATTAAAAAAAAAAATAAATTCCAAATTGGGGATGACAGTATCTATCACTACTAGTAAATTCTAAGAACAGCTGTAGTTTTTGTCTTTGCTTTTCTGATTTAATGTCCAAAACTACAGAACAGGATAATCTGTGCACAAATTCAGCTGTGTATGACTTCCGTTTTCAGAATCTGATAGTTTGATACTGAAGCAGTGCAGAAGGCGATGTCACATGTGACTATACATAGAAAATACACAGAGCCTCCTCACAGCAGGGTGGGAACTCCACCCCCTCGAGGGCCTCAAAAAATCTCTGCAGGGTAAATATATAGCTGATGTTGTAAACACAAAGTAGAGCGAGACAGAATTCAGGAAACTCAGGCTAACTTCAGAAGATGTTTACATTGACTATAAAAACTGAAAATGGTCTTAACATTGAGACAGGCTTTCTTCTTTTCTGAATTAATACAGAGTCGTTATTCAAACTTGTCAAAACCTAATGTATACACATTCTAATTTTTAATCTGAATTTACCTGATGCAAACATTTTTTTTTTTCTTAAATTCACTCATTTTATGTAAACTGCTTTTTAACAGTTGCATCTATTACTGCTTGCATCAAATTTCATTTTATAGCATGCAAATATAGCTCTCAGTAGTTTTGCAAATAAGTGAAGTTATGGATACATTTTCACTTTTATGCAGCAATAATTCTCAACTGGCTACTACAGTTTTAAATGATGCACCCAAAAGTATTATTCAACAATGTCTTTCAATGATATTTCACATTCTTGAGCCATTGTAAGATTTTTCATTCTCTTTTGCATTAAAAAAAGGATCACTGTCCAGGCTTTAAGAGTTCTAATATGTTCACTTGTCACTGTTGTGTCAAAAAAAAAAGGGGGTTGTGTCCTACAAAGTACCAATGAAAATTCTGTAGCCAAAACCATGGACTGGATAAGCACTTATATCAATACCATTTTCCAAAGTCCTTGTTCTTTGTATACTCCACTCCTCCAAAGTAGCTTGAATATTTGTTCACAGAATGTGTTTGTATTTTTCAAATAGAATGAAAACCTGGAATGAGATTCTGGCCACAGTGAAGTTAAAAGGATGTTTTCCATCAACTGCATGGAAGCTAGGATTTCATAGCATGGAGATTCAGGATTATTGTACTGGCTTACCATGCCAGTTTCCCATGAGCAAAATTTGAAGCTAAAACCAAACTGGCATAATTTTCTTCTTAATTTGTATCAAAAGGTCCTTGGTAGTCAAACTACTACATCTGCAAATACCAAGCTTTGCGTTTAAGACTTAGTTCATAATATAAATATAGTTTTCCTACAAACTCAAAAGTTTTTACATTTTTGGAGACTGATTGTAATACAAATGGCCTTGATTTCTGATGAAATTTATGCACTTATCCTCTAAACGACTTGAATTCATCTGGCTTCATTATCTGATACTTTTCAATGTAAAGTGCTTTTAATGTCCTCTGAAATCACAGTTCAAACCATGTTTAAACCTCAAAGCCAACTTCCAACAAATCAGGGAAGTCCATACTGGAAAAACAGGGGAGATTTTGCCCACTCCGTTCAATCAACATAATTTTTTCTCTATAAAATCTTGTTGCATTTTTCATAGACTCATTTTTTTTTCACGGACTAGTGAAAACTAGTTTTCCAAAACTAGGATATTCAGTGACTTTGGTCCATTTAACAAGGTCAGACTGTTTATTCTTGACCAAATTCTTTCCCACTGTAAAAAGGTACTTTTAAATGCCACATTCCAAAACAGTGCCAGTATGTCAATGAAGCATATTTTCCCACAAGAACTGATACCATGCACAGGCCCCTCCTTACTTAATTATTCTAGTGATTAAATTACATAAGGTGCATGATATCTTCAGTGCCCCAAATAATTTAAATCTATCAATCTATAGTGTCAGCTGTGCTTTTATTAACTTAAATAGTTTTATTCATTTCAAAGCAATACTCTCTGAGCACCATCAGAGAGTAAAAGAAACTAAAAGACAAATAAGTAAAAATTCTAAATATAAAAAAAATTAACAAAATGAAAAATTCACTGTTGATTTAAAGACAGCCCTTCGTATTTGCCTTATAAATCGGCTTAGTTCATTGAAGCCTTGCTGATTTACATCAATGTGAAATATGTGACCTACTGCAATAACCATAAGAAAATATAAACCAGTAAAGCATTTTCAACTTTTAAGCTATGTTTCCAAGCTGGTTTTCATTTTATGCAGCAAGAATATAAATATGCAAACAAAATTAAGGAAAACACCATTACATTAGGAAGATACATATCTACCTCTGATCCTTTCTGTTTAGATGCTATAGTGAGCATGTTCTGAGATGTGTTTTTTCTTAATGTATCATGGCACCCAGATCAACCCAGCATACTAAACTTCATAGCAAGAGTTTTCAAATTTTCCAGTAATCTTCTTTGGCATTTTAAGAATTAATTGATTGCTTCTGTTCTTGCAAATACAGTATGAAGCAGAACTTTGAAGAATTGCGTGGAAAGATGTACATACAAATAAAACGGGGTTAAAAGACATCAGCTACATCTTTTTTTCAGAAATGTACTGCCAATGGAATTATAGCACCAGTGGTGGAACACATTCTTTCAAGTGATCAGTAATACACTTGCAAGGTAGCCAAAACTGCTCTGCCTCAAATGGACATAAGAAGTAGATATTATTCTTATGGAATATTAGAAGAAATGAACTCAAATATTCACACTGAATGTGTTTAAAAACATAATACAGGAAAGTGTGCTTGATTGTAACTTGATTCCAACAGAGCATCTTAAATACATACCACCCCTCTCCCCTCGACCAATCAAAAAAAATTCAAAATCTCTCCTATATGTCTTTTCACAATGTATACATACACAAAACTTTCCCTGTTTTTCAAAGACACAACATCCTCAGGCTGTATTAATTTATAGTATCTTTTGCCTGAAAATTTAATCAAAATAGGGAACTCATTCATTTTTACAGGGTAGGTGAGGAGGGGCAAGAAGATGTGAAATGATGATGGAAGTCATGCATTTGTTTTATTTAATAAAAAAGGTGCAGAAAGTCCTGTTTTCCTGAAAAAATCAAACAGGAGGATATAGTTTTCCTCTAGGACATATTTCAAATACTCCACCCAGAAGCTCTCAGCTTTCTCAGCATTTTGCTGTATATTTTCCTGTTGATGTCTGTGACTTTAGAGTCTGCATTTGTGCACTGCTTCCCATTGCTCCTCCCACCAATATTTCCTCAGAAAGAGGAAAGCTCATCATCTGATTCCTGTAAGGCAAATCATGGTCCCTGCAGATCCATGCAGTGTATATGATGTAAATGTAGATTATTAGCTCATATCTAGACAAAATGAATGCTGAGACACACTACAGGTTCAATGACTTCTATATGCTATCAGAATGAATATTAGATGTTGATTCCAATCCCTTTTGTGCTGATCTACAAAGGTACACAGCTAAACTCTTTTGTATGAAAAGCTTCAAAACTGCATTCTTGACATAAGTTTTCCCTTATGTTTGTGTGCAGCTTGCCTGGGATCCTGTAACTAGTGAAGAATGAACTCATTATGATGCCTCAGGTTTTAGCTTTTGTATTTTTCAGATTCTGTTCTGCTTTAGTGTCTAAGTCTAAGCTTCATATTAGGGGATGGTAAGCTCTCTCCACAGAATAGGTAGACAAAACAATTCCTTCTCTAGCTGGGGACCCAAGGACAGCCGATCCAGATCTCAGGCCCAAGAGCATAAACAAGGGTGGACCGAAGAGAGAAAACAAGAAGGATGGGACTTCATGGATTGGGGCTGTAATTGGACAATTAGCTCCAATATGCTAATAGACCAAAACTTACAAAAGTGTGAGATCCCCTGACCAGTTGTCCATTTTGTGGCCATTTTGGGTTGAGCTGGATCCATTGATTTGGATTGAGCTGGCTGAGGTGGATCCATTGAGGCCTCTTAATAAATACCTACTTTATTCTTTAACTCAGTCTAGTCTTTGTTCTAGGTCAGCTTTCACAAGGCATCAGTTACAATGTCTGCTACTGTCAGGCCTCTTGGCTCCTTGCTTTGTGTACCTTCAGCCCTCTCAAAAAATTGCCTACTACTACCATGTAGCATTGCCTGACGGGCTTCACCACTCTGACCTCCAAACAGGTCAGTAGCTGTGTGCCGCATTGTGGCTCTCAGCAATACAGTAGCAAGTTGGATCTGACTTTTGGGAAGCTACTTCATGGCTGTACAACCAGGAAAACATTGTTTTCCATTTTCTCTGTGCCCTCCACTGAATAAAATTCTTCCTCTAGATCAAGAAGGGACTTCCCAGACCAAAAATGTGGAACAGTTTAAGAAGCACAGCTGAATCTTTCTTTCACTGATACCTGTAGTTATCACCTGATGTTTCTCCACACTACTTGTAGATTCTGTACCTCATCTTTAACTTCCAGACTACTACCATCTGCTAAGATCACTGTGTTATCCAAAGGTGATTTTAAATTCCACATGCCAAAAAACTTTTCATCTCACATATCATAATGCTCTTGTCTGGAAGCTTCTCATAGAGCACAGGATCATTCCAGCTGCCTCAGTGGATAAGCCATGAACAGCCATCCTTCTGTAAACTACATGAAAAGAGAATATAAAAATTTTTTGAGAATGTATTTTTTGCCAATGTATTTTTCATGGTTCCACTTTATGTTGCACTTGCAATCAGAACTTCGCCAAGATGCTCAATCTGTCCTGTCCTCAAACTTTCTCTCATACAAATGACAGGGAAGATACTGTAGAGATTTACGCAACACTAATTAAATGTCTGGATTTTGTTGAGTGGTGTAAGATATGATCATCATCCAAATTTGTGGCATTTCTGAGTCAATACTTTCATGGAACTGTAAGCTCTAGGATTTGTACTCAGTATGAACAGAAACAGTTCTGAAGGGTTTTGAAAAGTGACAGGTGAAGGGAGAAGAACTCATAAGAACTATTTCCAACACTGAAAATTAAAAACTCTGACTCTTGCTAACTTATACAGTTTTTCAGCTCAAATCATTTTGCAATGTTGAAATGCATAAATAAATGTTCTCTAATGTCCAGTACAGGCAAGTGGCTGTGGAGCTGACAGTTCTGTAGAGCTGCAAGTTTCTTGTCTTCAGTGGAAACTCCCCCAGTCACAGACTGTGTATGCAAAGTAAAAGATCTCTTTTGGAAGCATTTCACTGTCCACTAAGCATTTTTCCTCCTGTTCCACAGAACAGAATATATGTGCTTTTTCAGATCCTTTGTGCTAGGAATAACTCTGTCAAAAATGTTTCTTCCAAACCCAGGTCATTTACCCTAAGTGTAGCAGAAGAATCTGTGCAGTACAGGAGAAAGAAATACTGTGGACTGTCTTTTCCACTAGCTACTCAACTCTTCCTGTCCCAGCCAAAGAACTCTTGCTCTGAATTGCCTCCTAAGCTCCTAAGTTTTTTTGATAGTATACTTTTTCCCCATCCTTTGGACTTGCTTGACACTATATACTTATAACAGTTAAGGTGAAAAGCAAGTAGTACAGCATTAAGGGTACTATTTATTCACTGTAATAAACAATTCTTATAAGAATAGGATATTAATTTTGGATGATAATAGCCATAAAACATATGATGCAGTCATTTCTGAATCATAGCTAAGGGTAAAACCAAAGAACTACCTGAAAGCACATCTCCTTCTCTACATAATTCTTCAAAACTTATTTCTTCTTTCCTGCCGGTGAACAATGAACTAGCTGTTTACATGGCAGGTTTCCATGGTTACAATCTTGCATTTGGGGCCCACATGGTACAACCTATATCACTGTTAAATCAAAAAATATCTCCTGCTTCCTAAGCAGAAAGTACCTACTCTCCTTATTCCTCGTTTAAATCCACAACATAACCTCAGAACTCAATCAGCATGAACTTGCAGGTGGTTGTTTTCCCTCCTTTTTTTTTACAATAGTTTTCTCCTGTTTCTGTGCTTAGTAGATTAATTGCTCATGTTTCTTAATGCTAGTTTGTTTTGGTTTTTTATTATCTGTTCTTTGTCACTCAGGCCCAGTAAATGATGAAAACTCTGAGCCTGTTTCAAATCACTCTTAACTTTAAAAGCAAAAATGTACTGAGTCTTCAAATAGTATGCAGTCATTCCATTTTTTAATTATTTTTTTCTTCTTTACTGGAAAGCTACTACCAAGATGCCGATGTCATTATGATAGTTGCCCTGGAGAGAAGAACAGCTTGCTGACTGCAAACGAATTATCCACAGATCAGCTCTTCCATGCTGATCACAAGTTTAATGGGTATTTTCATAGACTGCATCGTAGAACAAGTTTTCCTTGCATTCATTACAGAAATAGCAAAATCCAATGAAATGGTTAATTTATCTGCTTCTTTAGCTATTCTGATTCACACTTGAATTCTACAGACCTGCAGTAGACAACAACTCTGTGCATTTTAGAACCCTCGTTAAGTTTTATCTTCAAAACTCCTTGTTTATTCAAATCTCCTTTAACAAATCTCATGCTTAATTTTTTTAGCATGTCTCATTCAGTAACTAATCTATGACAGTTTTGCATATTTCACAGAACCAGTTATACATTTTATTAGACCGATTTTAACTACTGCCACTCCTCTGACAGACCTAAACAAAAACTCAAGCCCCTGCTTCTACCTCCAAGGTCTGACTTCCAGTCAGGTGCAACTTACTGAACTATATTGGGAGTTTTTGATCTATACTAAGATGTCCTGGCTGGTTTTGTACTTTTGAAAAGCATTCTGCAGTTGTCTTTCATGACACTTATATTTCACTGAATTATTTCTTAATCTTGGCACTTACCTGACTTTTTCCTGTTTTATAAACCCTAGAATTTTTACTACTTACAAACAAATGTAGTTTATCTGATCAGAGTCTCTATTCCCATTATCTTTTAAACACAGAACTGTTCTGGCGTTTTAGAGAAGCAGATTCTAATTGTATCATCTTCTGATTCATTTCAATAAGAAAACATTCCATCTCCATGGCAAATCCTACAAATCCCCAGAGTCCTTTTGGCTTCTTTGCTTTACCTTGACTACAAACCCCCATCACTGTCAGCCTCTGTAGTATCTGTGTGTCATAAGAATGTAAGTGTCCTTGGGTGTCTCTCTCTTCTTCCTCTCTGAAGGTTTCAGTACCAAATCCTGCTTGAATTGATGGCTGCCCTTGACATATTATATAATGGCCTTAGAGTGGACCTGAGCAGCTGAGGCCAAGTATAAATGCTGAAGTGCTGACAGAGCTGGGCTGCTTAGAAAGGTTACCAGAAGTCTCCTTTCTGCTCCTTTTCCTCATATAATGTACAACACTGAAATAAGCTTCTCTGGGATCTTCACTAGGCATTTCTATTATTTGAGCTGGGAAAATGTAAGTCTGCAGGATGCACAAAAAGTGACAAAATTATAAAGGGTCTCCTGATAGGTTCATTTTTAGGTCCAGGTGTTTACTTCCACAGTAGTCTATGTTCCTGCTTACTTGCATGTGCTGATTTTTCTGGTCAAGTCCTTTTTGAAGGTTATTTTTGTTAATGACTTCCAAGTTTATCCAAGCTTTTATGGCATCCCCTGTTTCATGGAAGGTCTGACCAGGCTGGTTGTCATTTATTGATGTGACTTGCCAGGATCATCCAATTTCCAGATGGGGAACATGGCAACCAGACTTCCCACTCCATCTGTACTTTTTCAACCTGCTGTCCCAACAAGGATTCAATTCTTGCTTTCACATCATCTCTCATCCCTACCTGTGAAACTTTCAGGTTGTATTTTTGCTTCTTTAGTGAAGGGCCTCTCTTTTACATCTCAGTTTAAATTTTTGTTCTTCCATAGCCCTTATTTAAATTGTAGCCTCCTCTGGTTTTGAAGACCATTTCCATTATTTGCTCTGTCTCATCTTAATAAAGTTTCATGAGTTCTTTCCTTGGAAGAAGAATTTGGCTTTTATGCCAATCCCTCTGGCCTGCTGATGGCTGTTTCCATGATGAGTGGAGCTCATGAAGTGCATTTCTGAAAAAGCTGACTATATAACGCACATCAAATCTTGAAGGTGCAAACACAGAGATATGGAACTGGAACAGACTACCACAGTTATCAAAATTTGCCAACTTGCATCACAGAAATTCGCCATGCTCCCTCTCAAAGTTATTTATATTTCTTGCCTGCAGTGGCCCTACTGTAGGATGTTTCAGAATCTCACTACTTGTTTTCTGACTTCCTGACAAAAGTTATTTATTTGAAGTTATATAAGTTACTTTAAACTAACTAGTTCTCATGCCATCACTGTTTCTTGAACATGTTCCCACTATCTGGGTCCTTGATGACATTTTTAGGCATCAATTGTATTTCCTGCTATGATTAATTTTGCTAAAGTAATTCACATTCTTCTTGCCTCACAGAAAGAGTGTCCCTTGTTCTCTGATTGTTACACAGAATCTGTCCTTCCCCATGACTGGTTCTGTCCAAAAACATCTCTCAGCCACAGAGAAATTGAGCAGCTCACAGTATTCTAGATGAGGTCTGATCAACTAATTTGTGTTGTGGCATCAGTATTTTATTATTTCTTATAAATTATCCTACATGTAACAGCCTACATTTTCATATGCTATTTTCATGCATCTAAATGATAACTCATAGTCCATATGTGATCTCTGCAGCTTGCTACCAAGCCATTTGTAAGGTCCCAAAACTGAGGAATTAATCTTGTAGCTCAGTAAATCTTTTAGTGTAGCATATCTTCCTCTGGATTTATCCACTGAAATGCTGAAAATGGGAAATCTAGAGAAATCTAGTTGAATTATTTGGTGCCCTGTAATTTACTGAAATCTGGAAAATCTAAAGCTAATATACTTCCACTATCTATCAAATGATTTATCTTACCACATTTTGCAAGGATGAATGTATTGCAGCTATAGGTAACTGACCTCTTTAATGCAAATACAAGGCACTGGTCATCTGCTACCATTTAGCATACAATAACAAGGAATACAATGGAGTTAAATTAAGAATGGGACATGGAAGGCTGGACATCAAGGAAACTTTCTGAAAGTGATTCTATAGAAGTTTTCGAACAGGCTCCCATGGGAAGTGATAGAAACCCTATTTCTGGGCACATTAAAGTTATGGGCAAAACATTAGAAATGCAACAGAGAACAATCTCACTTGTTTCACTGGACTAGATGATTTCTCAGCTCCTCTCCTTTGAGCTCAAGATTTTCACACCAGCAATGCTGAACAAGTACTAAATATTGTTAGGCTAAGAGGAATTTCCTAGGCTGTACCTGTACAAGGGAATTCTCAATTAGAAAAGCCTCCTACAGTAGGACTTTGGCCAGTGTGAAGAGAACATTTACAGTTACTTCCCTGCCACTGCAAAAAAGTGCCAACAACTCATCTTTATTACACATTAAACCCTAAGAGCATTTCTGTCAGCACTGCACAGACACCTGCCTTCACTCTGGAGTAGCAGGAGCTCCAAGGACAGTATGCTACTTGGTCTGCTCCTCTTGCTTTAGATGTCTCACATTCAAGTACCAAACAGGCCCATGCCTGCTTATTCTGTGTGCTTCGATAAGAACATAACCTGAGGCTGTATTTTAGTGTTTCAGGATAGTTTGAAATTAGGTGGGAACAGTTTTGTAAATACACAGGGAGAGACCCTGTCAAACAATCAAATTGTTTTTATAATCCAACAGACTCAATTATCTCTGGGAGTAGATGTAAAAACAGAGCCACTTAAATCAATGGAAAAATAGTACAAAGAAGATGTAAATCACTGGGTGGGGGAAATACACCACATATTTTTACATCTGAAAACAGGAGACAGAAGTATGGTCACGCAAAAGCAGGATGCTCTTTCATAATATAGAGAAAATACGCAGTAGTAATTTTCTCCCTTCCTTTCTCTCTTTTACAACCTCTGCCCTGATGCCTTTTTTTAGCAGACTAAGCATGGTCTGTTCCTTATAAAGTCAGTTCGACGTCCTGCAGTCTGTTCACCAGATATTTCTTTGAAACTTCTAATGCACTACTGTACCATTACTAACATCTACTTTATCTTATTAAGTGAAGGAGAAAGCAGAAAGGAGAAGAGAAGAGAAGAGAAGAGAAGAGAAGAGAAGAGAAGAGAAGAGAAGAGAAGAGAAGAGAAGAGAAGATGCAATTTTATCTTCGCATCAACATGTGAAGGCCTATTTCCACTGAGTACATTTTTCTTGCACCAATGGAACTGTGCTGTTGCAAAATGACACCAAATTTCACCCTGAGGTGAAAAGCCAATGCCCCAGAAAAGGAGAATTAAGAGGGACCTACGTAATACCAGGTGTCAGATTTAAAACAAAATAAAAACCTTTTCTCACAGTGCCGAAGTAAACTGCATCTCAGAGTAGAAATGGTTCAAAAAGTAAGCAGATTAGTTTATGAAAGATGGGTACTTCAGTAATTTTTATAGCCAATGATCTAGATACAAACTCTAGCAATGGAAATTGCTACAATTCTGATTGCTGAGAGCTTTTTCTTCTTTCCCTCCTAAGCATCCTCTCTTCATCCTCAACATCACCCTTTGATAGAGCACATAGTCAACCTTTGGTCCAGCCCAGCAGAAACTTCCTTTGTTTTCATATAAACTGTGCTCAAAGTTGCACTTTTCCTTTTTTTTTTCACCAGGATGAGGTAAATTGACTCTGCAGGCTTGCACTGGTGCAGCTGCAGGACAGCAAAACATGCTCAGCTCAGTGTGGACAACCTCTGTCCTCACATATCATATATTCTAATCTCTGCAGCTCTGGAAAGGGGTTTTCTGGAAAAGGGCGCAGATCATGTGAAGCCAATTTGCTTGTTTACTGTGAAATAATTTACTTTCTTTGAAAGATTAAAAGATAGGCTTTTTGTGGTTCATGATAAACTTGGGTCTGAATCAGAGCAGAGGGCTGCATTCCCTGCATTCCTGACAGGTCTCAAGGGTGAGTCCTGGCATCAGCTGCAGAGGAACAGCACAGAGCACTGAATGCAGGTCTTGGCACCGTGGGGTAAAAAATACTTCAAACACTGATACAGATGCCCTTAGAAGTTTTGTTACAGTCAGATACAATAATAGCCTTAAATGAACCAGCTGACTGGTTCATCTAACACCTTCAGAACAGTGTAAATCAGCATGAGCTGCGAGGTTTTGAAAAACATTTCTGCCTTTGAGTTACTTCAGTTACTCGAGGCCTCAGCTGAACACTTCAGATGTGGCTTCATAACTGACTCCAACAAATCTAAGATTGTGGCGTCTAGGGAGTGGATGACCCCACCTTTCTGCTCACCCTCCCCTGTGCGTTTGTGCTTTCACTCTTGTGGCCATGCAGTGATTTGCATCTACTAAGCTACCTGGAAATTAGTAACTACTTTATACAGGGTTCATTTTCAGTCAGACTGCAAGGGAGCAAGCAGTAATGCCAAAGAAAGGGAAGTGATGGAAGTGTGCAGTCAAAAGCAGGGCCACTCTTTCAGCAGCAGCAGCAATGTTACATCTACTTATGTTGTGAAACAGCACCTGTAGATTATTTCTAGAACACGTCTCTAGAAGTAACAACCTTGTCATAAATCCTCTGTCTTTGTGAGAGCTGCTAGTACAACTATTCCAGACAAGCCTTAAAAATTTAAAGGTTCTTCTGATGGGCAAGAAAAGAAGAGTTGGTTTTGAAAATTATCTTATATGATTATAATGTAGATGAATAAGAAACTTCTAATTTCCTAACTTTGTTAATGTGTATTTCCATACTGCCCTTTGGTTAGTATTGTAACATTGAACAATCTGTTTTGTCATCGTTATTTTCATATAAATCTGGGTCTTCTTAGTGAAAATCTCATCTGAGTCAAGGCATCATAAATGTATCTTAAAATGTGTTTAGTTATCTGCAGACCTTACAGTCAACATGCTGATAATGATTTTTGTTTTTAAGATGACTCAAGAGATAAATGACTCATTTTATGTGATAGAAATAATCTTCCTAGAGGGTGTTGGGAGGATGCAATAAAGATCCCACCAGATGTTAAAATACCAGAAAAATTCACTAATTTTTTCACAAAGCCGGACACATGGACTTTTTATGCAGAACTGTGTATTAGTAGGGAAGACAAATTTTCCTTAAATAAGACAACAATTTTGAGTTTACTGCACTTCTAAATAGCCACAAACTCTCAGCAGCAGCACTGACAAGCTCAAACCCACTTATTTTGATCCACCGGATAGCTGTCTGTTTCCTTTTCAGGGACATTTGGGTGGACTAGACAAACGCACCATAATGAAAGAACTGGAGATGAGGGCCCAGACCTCAGGTGACTTGCTTCCCCACAACAGTGAAGGGCACACCAAAACAGTGCAACTTCCACTAGTCGGAGGGGGAAGAGTTACGATCTTCTTAAGTCATGCATGAGATAAATTCAAGTATCACTGTACTGATTTGTACTGGTTTCATTAGGACACTCTTTAACACTTAGTTTAACCAGGGGCAGGTGGTTGCTTAATTTCCATAGGTGCCCTCTGATGTCTGATGGTAACTGTGAGCTTTAAATAGATTGCTGAATCAGGTCCATCTAGGGATCCTCAGTGGATCTCAGGTTAAAGCTGCACTGCAAGAGACTCAGAAGAGGTGGCCATAAAAAAGAGGAAAAATGACAAAAAACAAGGCAAAGCAAGAAAATTCTTTTGCCTCAATCATATTGCCTCAGACAATAATTTACATTTACATTATTTACTAACGGAGAGCATCTACTGGAAAATTACAATGCAGCAGTGGGCAGGAAACAGAGAAGTACTCATTCCTCTTTGGAAGAGAGTTTTTCTGTCATTTTTTGGTTTTGTTCCTGTAACTTACATATTTGTTTTTACAAAGTAAGCCCCGTTAGTGAAAATTATTTTATGCTCCCTTGCTACTATACCAACAAAATGAAATCCAAGTTCTTGCATGATGTGACATGTAAACCATTTGTGCTGAAGTGACTGCCAGAAATGGATGGAAAGTTTTTATCCTGAAGAAATACTCAAATAAAATCTTAGCATAATCTAAAATTATTTACTGAAAGTAACTGCAGAATATTTTGTGTCCTCCCTTCAGAAAATGTATTCAGTTGGGTGTAGTACTCAACAACTTACAGCATCAGCAGAAAAAGTGATGTATTTTCTCTTCTGTGTTGGGTAAATCTGAAAACAAGTGGGTTTTTTTTAAAGGAATACATAAACCAATTTTGTTGGCATTTCATGGGGGAAAAAATCTCCTCAGTGTGCTGACATCTAAGGTAAATCATGCATGTTTTCAAAGAAAGTATTGTAAGTGTGTTACGAGCACTAACATTTTCCCAGTTTCACTCAAGATCCTGATACAGGCCAGGTTTTAAGAGCTGGATAGCCTCAGCTCCACCTAGATGCTCTGATCACAACTGCATGCACTTATTTCACTTAACATTCCTGTATGCCGTGATTCAGCTTCATTTCCTTTCTCTAATGCAGTCAAAAGTCATCAGAAATAGATAAATGGATTATTCCTTTTTGATAACACAACTTCAGATTTTCCAGACACCCAATTGCTCCTTCGCTCAGACAAAGTTAGAACTCAGCACTCATTTTTCTGCACCAGGAAAAATGTGACAGCTTAGCTTTTGCTATCCAACTCTAAAATTACAGTCACATCAATCTACCTCCTCTGTCCTATGGAGCTTCTCTGTTATCACAAAGCCTATTCAAAATTTCCTCAAGGGCCAAGACCAACACTTGGAAAAGAGTCTAACTTTGCACGAAACCAAAAGTATGGCCTGTAACCCACCAGCTCGGACACCCCCGCCCAACTTCTTTCTTCCTAGTGCTGTTATTTCAGACTCGTATCAGGTCTCAGTCTGAACACAGCTGGGAGCAGTGATCTCCACCCTGCTCCCCCAGCCTGCGTAACCTTAGTTTCAATCTTTTATTCATTCATTCATTAACTGACAGAAATATCAAGAGGTTTCTTTAAATGACAGCAATATGCCTGGACTACCGGTCTGCCAGAAGGATTCTTCAGCATTGTGTAAATAACCAGCTGTTAGAGAGAGACTGCTTTGAAGTTACCATTTGCTGCACCCACAGCACTTGGGCTGGATCAGTTTTTACTGGGCTACTTTCATGGTAAGCTCTTTTTGTCCCATCTGAAGAGTTTCTTTGTGAGCAATGAATGAGGATGCATCTTGGGAATGCTCTAATACTTCAAAAGATGATTCTTGTAGTTTATCTTGCAGTAAGCTTCTCCTCTGAAGTAAACGCTGCAGAACCCTTGTATTGATCACAACGATAGTCTTTTATCACTGTGCTGTCTGCACTATCACTATCCAAAGCAAATCTTTGCAAGCTGTGACTTTTATTAATTGATGTATGTATAGGTATATTCTGTCTTTTATAATGCAACACTTTTTTTTTGCAAATGCTTCAAAACAAGCTGGTCTTGCTGAAGTCCCTGGAAGTTTACTCCCTGTCTGGTGAATAACTGCAATTTAGACTATTTTTGGGACAGTAAAGTCAAGAATGTCTTTATGTTTAAAAACCAGAAGTTTGGGAGTTTGGAACTGTTTTGTTTAGCTGTGCTTCCTGTACTAAGTTTCAATGGAGGTAAAAACAAAGTAGCATTTGCATACCTAAGCAGCTAGCCAAAGGTAGAAGTTAAAATCAGAAAAGGAAAATTGACAGCTAAAACACATTTAATAAAATTTTCTAACCTGCAGTCAGTTTGTAGGAGCAGTGAAGACTGACATTTAAAACCATACCACATTTATCATATTCTAAGCAACACACCCCTATAGTTTCCTACATACCCAGACACAAGTTTATTTCAAAGATGTTGAAAACTGTTTTAAAATACTTATTAACTTTTAACTTTTAAACTATTAATTTTTTAACTTAAGAAGATCAATGTCATAGCTGGTTTTGTCTTTTTTTACTTACATCTATGCCCATATACTTGATTTATCCTTGATCACAGAATAACTCAACTATTTTAATACTCTTTAGCTTAGCTGCAATGACACTTGGATGCTTATCTGAGCACAGTACAAACTTGCATGTGGATAATCCCTAAGGCTGAACATCTCTTGTTCACAGCAATGCCAAGAGTATCAGCTCATGGGTTTTAACACACGATTTCTAGCATGCAAGTATTAGATACTTGACCAAATGTACACACTTTACAAAGCAATCCTGGCAGTGTTCTCTTTTGCTGTGGTAGATTTCTGGGGGTTTTAAACTTCCTGCCTAAGAAGGCTACATGTTCATGGAAAAACTCCTGCTCAGTTCTGTAGGTATTTTTTCCTTATTTCATGCAGAACTTTTCAAAAATGTCCTGCTGAAAACCTTGTAACATTCTGCAATTTTAGCTTAAATTATTTTATGCATCAACAGAAACACTCATTGAAGCTGCTACTGACTAGTAGCTGGGAAACAAAATAAGAGCAATTCAGAAGAACCTTTCTCTCCTCTTCTTCTGCTTTGAGTTACATGACCAATCTTCCCAGTATCCAGATTCTTTCACCTTTGGATTAGACTACATCCTACAGGCAATGAAAAAAACTAGCCCTAAAACACAGCTTTACATATGTTTTATGTGACAAGGATACTTCCCTATGTTTAGCAAGATTATGTAATTTTCTGTTGCTTCCTGCCTGCCTTCACTCTGAAGCCAGATGTCCATAGCTACATCACATGACAGTGGGAAGACCCTTGCACAAACTAACAATGAGAACAAACTGCTTCTTATCAACATGAGCCAGGTAATTTTTACAATATGGTGTAAAACACAAAGTGGATCCTTTCAGTTTCTCTTTTCAGCAGTTCTGCCTTTTCTGTCTTTATTGTGAGAGTTACTGTCATGGCAGTTGGGATACTCAGAATAGAAAAAGGAAACAAAAAAATCATGAGCAAGTAACAAACCTCAAAGATACCCAACATGCACACAGCATGGCAGATCCTCAATATGCTCCAGAGATGCTGTGCCAAGCTACAGCAGCTGATTCTGGGGCAGGGCAGCAAGCGTGGAAATGGGGTCAAAAAGCAAGGAGCTGGCAGGGTTTCTCCAGCATTAATGGAGGAGAGAGCTAAATCTGCAAGTGAGCTCATGTCTGAGCCAAGGACAACCAGGAGAGCTGGTGGGAGAGGGGCAACAGTGGCAGGAGACCTGGTGATACTGGGGGTCCTCTTTAACAGCTGGCTTGGGAAACAGCTGTGATTTTGACTGTCAGGTCCACTTGAGCTTCCTCCAGCATAACCCTATTTAGAATCATTCAGTAACATATGGAAGGAAGCACTGAATGCATATTCACAGAGGTGGAAAATCAGAGCACGATGGTGTGGCATTTTCACAAGCATCTGTGGGGGTTTTTCAGGCAAAATACATGAGATTCAGCAAGATATTTATCTTAAAATGGATACTTCAGAAACTTTAACCATACCTGTCTGACTTAATTTACACAGGAATCAGTATCACTACAGAAGCTTGACTGATGGGAGTTTCAGAAAACTAACACATACTTATCCCTCTGTAATCAGTCAGGATGGAATTTAGAGCCAGTAGTCAGAAACTGATTACTTGTACAATGTAATCACCACAACTTCAATCCTGGCTGGATAGCAATTGTTTTCAGAGACACAAGTAACTTCAGTTGTAGACATGGCTCACACTGCTATGCTAAAAGAAAAATAAAAGCCTTCAGAAACTTACCACTGAGGTAAGAGCCATCTGAAAACTGTAGATTCGTGCAAGGCCAAAGTCAGCTAGCTTTATCTGCCCGTTGCTGGTTACAAGGATATTTTGGGGTTTCAGATCCCGATGCACCACACGATGCGAATGCAGAAAATCCAGTCCCCGAAACAGCTGAAGCATCATATCCTATATATAAAGAAGAAATCAACATGCATTTATCAAGACAAAGTGGCAGGCAAACAAGTAAATCCCTTGTCATAATCTGAAAAACTAATTTAATAAATATTGACTTAAATACGTGCACAGGAGAAAAAACCAACTATTAATATCAATGGACACGATGTTGCTTGAACGAATGGAATTGAACCAATGTCCTTATCGAGTTAATGTATGGTTTCTAGTTGAATTATCTGAGGTTGATTAACAGAAGTATAAAGATTAATCAATATACTTAAAAAAATAGCAAAAGTATGTTCTAAATCCCTGGACAACTTCAAAAGAACACTGTCCAAGTAAGAAAAATACATAGCAGTTTTTTGCTCTTAACTTTAAACCACATGCCACTTTGTATTCTCACTAGCTTATGCTTTGCCCTGCTGTGGTGAAGTGAAATTTTATAATTCATTTTAACAGGAATAAGGACCTGTTTCAAACAGAAAAACTGTTTAAATGGCAAATTTAATTTTATTTAATGTTATAGAGGGAAAAGGTTCACTTGGCAAAACCAGTTGTCTAGAATTTACTGAATAGGACAGAAATTATCTTTAGATGAAAGTTTAGCACTAAAACAGTGTAATAATCATGATTCTGATTCTTCTTTCTGTTTTGCTATAGTGATACAATCTTCCACGACATTTCCACAGCCGAAGAAACTATTTTATCTGTACTCATGTTTTGACAATCTTAGTAATGTGAAAAGAATGAACCAGCAGACTCAAAACCAAATACTAGAAATCCCCTGCATTCCAAATTAGAAGGATACTGTCAACTTGAAAATTGTATTTGTGGAACAGGCAGTTACAAGAAGATGCTGCAACAAGAAAGAAAAAAAAAATGGACAAAGAAGTTTATTTTCTGCATGCAATTGACTTGAGCTCATGAAACTGTAATTCTGTGTATGCTGGTGACATATGCCCTTTCCATAAGCCATGCAGCAGGGTGTCCTCCAATCCTGTTGTTAGCAACCAAAACGATCTTGGAGAAGGGCATGGCATGAAAAAGGGAAGAAGGACAACTTGAGGCTGGTTGCTCTTGTTCTTCTCTGTGGACTCAGGCATGTTGCAAGTAAATATTCAAAGCACACTACTGAAAGGAATTATATCTGAACATGGGTGCAAAAATAGCTCAAAACATTCAGCTTGATAATATTGGTTAAGTTAGATGCATTTTTAAGGTAGGCTTTAGAGATATTGCTAAATCATTTAATACAAAATTATTCCTTTCTTGTAATGTTTCCTGATCATTTATATAGAAAATATTACATAATATATATATTAAGTTTGGAAGCTCTCACCTGACCTCTGATAAAACAAGGCCATTTCTGTATACAGCCAGCTCATAAAGCAATCAGCTTTTATCTGAAAACTCCAATTATGGAGATTTTACCATGAAATTATGGATGCCGTGACAGTATTAAATTATTATCACCTCTGAAGGAAGGTGGTGAACTGAGAACTCCATTTCCTGCTAGCTGGTGCCTTTTATTTCTTTTGCTTCCCCAGAAAAAATTTGGAAGTGATAATTTTGACAACTGGTATAATATGGTTTGGACTTTAAAAAAATACACAAACTATATTGAATTCTCCTGTATTTATACAGGTTTTTTGCAGTTCAGAAATTTGTAAGAACTTGGGCTACAGCTCTGCAGGTTTCAGCCATCAGTAGAATTAATGTATGTCATATCTGGTCACTGTGCCATTTTAACTTTCACCAAATCCCAAAAGTCTTTGGATCAGTCTTGCAGACATGAAGAACATGCCAACAACATTTAGGCATATGGTTATTTTAAATATGAACTTAGTTGTTTCACTGAATTTGGGCCAATTTTTTCTTTTTTATTCCAGGTTGACATAGTATCAAAAGAAAATTATTTAAAGAACTGAAGTATTAGTCAGTAGACCCTGGCAAGTCTCTTTTTGGTGACATTTATGTATCCCATTCATTTGTCAACTCTGTAAACTCATTCAGGCAGTTACAAAATATATCAAGAACACTTTTCCAACAACTGATGCTGGTTTTGTTTCAACTTTCTTCCTCAAGCTCAGCATAACACAATTCTGCTCTGCTCATTTCAAGATTCAAGCAATGTCTTCAGGTTCTAAATTCAGAGTCTTCTTCCAGCCACAGGTAAAAAAGAAAATATTTGAAAACGGAAATTGGTATATCTTCCTCTCTACCCATTGGACTCAAAAGATGAATATCATTTACAGAAGTTCTCTTCACACACAAAAAATAAAACATGCCGCAGAAAAGTGTACCGGGAAAGTGTAAATTTAAAAGGTGTTAGAAAGAAGAAGAGCAACTGGAGGGAAAAAAGTGCCATATCTCCTCTTCCAGGAAATCCAGGGTTAGTCCATATAAGCTGTTTTCCAGTATTCAGGTTGGACTGTTGATTACAATTACTTTCTAGGATAGGTATTAAAGATTTCCGTTCAAAATTACCTGGAAGAACAGCCCAAAGTTTTGTGTGTGTAAAGAAGGGCACTTGGATGTAAAAAGATAGAGCAGAAGCCAAAATCACAACATAGGCTTATTATTATGACTTTAAATAAAGAATAACAAATGCAGCAGCTTAAAATTTTGTGCTGCATGCAAGCCTAGTCAAAAACCATTAGGCCTTGCTTTTGGAAAATGATTTCATTCACTTGGTCAGCCACTTGCAAGAAACATAAGGCAGGGTCTGGGCTCTGTGCTTTCTTTGACACTGTAACTAATATCAGAAGATACTAACCTTTGCTAGCAAATTGGATAAAGGCTGTAAACATGCACAAGCCAGATCACTACCTAATTAAATCAGGATAATTTCACTCATGTAACGGAAATGCATCCATTTTTATTAGTGACGAATACCCAGTATTATCTCAATTACCAAGTTCTAGAAATAACTGCAGGAGGGTCTTCATGTGCCTCAAGGATTAGTTTTTTCCATGTCTGCTTTTCCCCAAGAAATTTTCTGTGGTAGATAGGCATACCACACTTTGGAATTACAGGGACAATCATATTTCAAAAGCTAATTGAAAAACGATCAAGTCTGTGCAACAAAAAAGAACCTTTGTGTCTTAAGAGATCGAAGGAACAAGCTCTAATGAGTCATGATCAAACCTCTACTGATGTTTATCAGTGCTCTTTGGATATTGTATGTTTGCAAACAGAGACACAGAATGTGCCTGTTGTTTCAGATTAGAGATTTCTGCCATCACAAAACCTATGACAGTTGGCTGCTGCTCGAGTTGAAGATACATGCACACATTATCCCACTGAGATTACTTTCAGACAACCACAGCTTTACATTTTTTTTTCAGGTTACATTTTCAATGCCATCTATGTGCAAATATAAAATATTTAACTGTAACTCAATTGCAAACTGAAAATTGAAAACTATTTTGGGATGCAATGAACAAGTACACTTTCTTTAGAGGAAAATATGTAGCTTTAATTTTGTAAAAGTCTCATAATGAAAACAGGAGCAAAATTTGTTACGGAAATGCTGCATCTCTGCTAGTTCCACCATATAAGGTATTGATGATGATTGCTCAGTCTGACATTTACTGAATTTATCAGCTCTGAATGCCAGGACCAAATTCTGATGAACTTTTCAAGCTACACCATATTATGTCATAAGTCTCAATAATACTCAGAAAAACATCCTGCATATTCTTCCTCTGCCATCAGTGAGGATGGGGCTGGGCTTGGGCTAGGCTGAGCAGCTGCTTCTGCTGCCTCTGCCAAAGGCAATATTCATGGCTCGTACTTCCTGACTCAGGCAGCAGGAACAGAAAGCCCTGATTTCCTATATGTTTTCATCTCCACCTTGTCCTATCCCCTCTCTTGACTCTATGCTTCACTGACCCCTCTTAACCCTCCTCCACCATCTGATCCACAAATCCCTTCCAAGCCACTGGCTTTCAAATACCATTCTGATCCTTTAAGAGTCATCCACCATCCTGACTCCCAAGAAAAATATCTGTCAATTATCTGCAGCAACTTACTGCTTGTTTAAGACCTGCCAGATTCTCTGGAGGACTCTGCCTGTCTAACCCAAAAGAGGATGGCATGGCTGTCAACCAAAACATTCAAGTATCTACTCAAAGACAAAAAAAACTATGGAGCTGGTTTCAGTGTCAGTGCCTAGGCACCAGCAGCCAGGACTGCAGGGGCCTCAGCCAGGGGACACCAGGGGTTGTGCCCTGCCAGACACGCTCAGCTCCAGCCGGCTCCGGCAGACCCACCGCAGTGCACGGCTGGGCCTGCCAGCCAGGACGATGGTGCCTCCATGAGGATATATTCAAGGGCAGAAAAGGCTGCAGGGAAAGAGGAGAAGAGAACAAAGGGAGTGAGAAACTGCACAGGAAACACCAAGGCGAGAGAGAAGGAAGAGGAGAGGAGAAAGAGAAAGCAATCTACAGTGGAGCAGTTATCCACACTGCAGCTCACGGAGCAGGCAGATATTCCCGAGGGACCAGCAGCCTGTGGAGATGACCTAGGGTACAGCAGGCACAAAGAGTGAGGAGGAAGGAGCAGGAGAGAGGAGCTGCTCCTGTGCTGCTTGGGCTAGGGAGATTCAGAAGTGATGTATAGCCTGGAAAAAGGCATGAGAAGGTGTTATTTGAATACCTGCCCCTTTTTTGCCCACCATTTGAACTAGCAAGTATCTACCTTTACTGGCATTAGACTAAGTTATTATTCCCAGGATAAATCTATTTTGCTCATGATAGTACTTGGTAAGCAATCTTACTCTCTCCTCTTAGCCCACGAGCTTTCTTGCTCCTTGTTGCTCTCTACTTTCTGTAGCTGAGGTGGAAGAAGTCAGTGAGTGCCTGGATGGGAGTCTGACTGCTGGACTAGGCTAACCCACCACCACGGTGAAGTATGGATGCTAGGTTTTGTCTTGGTAAAGGGGAACAAAGTGAGATGCAACATGAAGGAAAACACCAAGAGTAATATATCTTCAGAGAACACATGCACCCTGAGGTAACATATACTTATGACTGGCTACTCATTATGTGAAGCTCATGCTTCTCCTCCACTGGCTACAATGTGAAGAAAGAAAAACCTTCAAGCAGGTTGCCCGTCCTTACAGTGATAGGAGTTCCTAAGACCAAAGAGAGTAATTCAGTGGAAGCCCACAAATATACTCAGTTGTGTCATCAAATAAAAACAAGAAGAGCACAGTGCCTTGCAAACTACAACAGACCCTAAATTTGTACTAACACACAGGTTAATACAGGTTTTGCACGCTTTTGTTTTTTTTAACCTGCCTATTTTCCTCTTCCCACTCTATTTCTATGCTAACATTTTGTAAAGCACAACAATCCTGTGGCATCTCCTAACACTTCTCCTACTCTTCTGTGGTGTATCTCATGCACCTTCACAACTTGCATCCTCCACCCAGAGTTTCTGTCTATCTGCAACTCATTTTTCTTTTTGCTGAGCAGAATGGAATGTCCCTATTTTACATGGCAGGTGTTGGAATACTCATCCTGAACATTTCCTGTAGGAGTGTTTGCATAAAAGGCAACCACAAGTGTAAACAAAGGGGATGAGTTTTAGATAGCAATGTGTGATGATTCAGTCAAGGTAGTTTCATTAAAAGACTCACTGCCTCTCACTGGAATAGGATCTTCTCAGAGCAGAAGGGGAGAAGATGAGGCTACTTTCATATCCTACTCAGCTATATAAAATCCGCAATCACTGAACTGCTTCCAGTTTAAAGGGTGATTTTACACATGCTGGAATGAAAGTTTAAAGAGCTATCCCGTTCTCTGAAGCCTATTTTTGAAGCAGAATAATTACAGCCCTTCTATGGTGATACTTTGTAACAAACAGTCAACATTAATTAATGCCAAAAAAACAATGGCATTCCTGAGGAATTACACAGTACAGATACATGAATAGCAAAAGACATGATTAATGTTGTTACACTGAATCCCAAAGGCATCAGCAATAATGTAGTGATGCCCTGTTAAATACAGTGATTCTCTTTTTAAATTTTTGCCCTCACACTGGGCTGGGAACCCATCACATCAACCTATCTAGAATGCCATGACTGTGATGGTGGGGGCAGATGCAATTTGCCACTGTCTGTGGAGCTGCAGGATACTCCTCTCCATGCAGTTGGCTGAAGCAGCAGCTGGGGCACAGTTAGAGGCAGACAGATCCCTGCCCTTGTGTCCTGTTCCTTTTCTCAGAAGAAAGCTATTCTGATCAGTCCCCCTGCAGGGCATTCAGAAAGGGAATGAGGAGGCTGTCTTTGCCTTCTCCTAGCCACATCATAGCTTCTCAGGATCCAACCAAATACATATGGGATATAAAGCTCTTCATCTTCCTTACACTGGGTAACTATTTATCTCAGAGTAATCCTATTACTTTCCAGAAAAGTATTCACAGGGTAAGGGTCATTCCTCAGAAGAGAAGATTGCTGTGATACTCCTGTCACTTAACTGGGAAGTACCAAGAGAATTTGAACTTCACAGCATGTTCAATTTAAATATGTTTACTGTTTTGATAAGAGAACAATAAATTAAAATGATCTATTCACTCAGCCCTATTAATCAACCTTACTATACAAGATAACACATTCATTTTCTGTTCATAGAGTAAAATACTGTGCAGAGGAAGATACTCGCTATTTATTTAGTGTATTATTAATATCTGATAAGCACATGCAAGGAATTGGTCTAATAATTGGTGGTGTTTTCTATGCTGATACCCTAAAGGTAAATAATTTGTTGAAAAATAATTAAGTTACATGTATTTTTAAACATGAAGTAAAATACTTGTGTAATTATATTTGAATTGTAAAACCATTTTAATCATATAAAAGGTATTTTAATGTACTTAAGAGTAGATTAAAATATATGTTAAAATATATTCAGATTAACAGCCTCTACTCTATTTTCAACTGCTTTTGTAAGAAAGAAAGCACAGCTCATAAAGGGATTTTGGATTATCCAATTGTTAGGATGAAGAACCCTACGGACATGCACACTCACAAAAGTATGCATGTATGTTACATGTTATATGCATGTATAACACACGTTATAATGTTTTGAATAATCCCATTGAAGACAATGCTATCTATAGTAATCCACTGCAATAAACACTGAAAAGAATATAGTTGTGCTGTTTGGTTTTGTGTTTTGCTGGTTTTCTGTGTTTGGTTTTTTTAATGGCTAGAATTATTTGTGTAGCAATTCAAAAGATAAAATACCTGAAGGAGTGGAGTCTATAGAACTACTGTTTTGAAGACTGCTTTGGTTGCTATTGGAAGTAGCAAGGTAATCAAGATTAGAAAGTCCTAAATAAATTACTTTGAAATACAATAATTGATCAATTAGTTCAGAGCCAGCTTAGTAAAAATAGCAAATGTCAATATGATGCATAGACCTACCTGTATATTATGACCATTACATGTCAGTCCCAATCAAAAGTACTGTAACTGTGCACAAGATTCAGGAAAAATGCAACATTTTAACTGAATTACAAAGGTCCACAGTAGTATTCGAAAAGCTTTGAGGCTCACCAACACTATTGCATTGCTATAAGCTTATGACTGAATTCCATGAATGTATATCATAGCTTTCAGTATACTGTTTTCCCTTGCTGTGCACCTGTACACAGACTGAACTCAATCCACAGCTACCACAGCAGGCTTAACATATTCTAGTCCTTTTGCTTAAACTTGCCAACTGTTCCTTCTGAGTTAGAAAAGAACTGCTGAATTTGTACTGCCACAGGAAAACCTGACCAAACGTATTTTGGAGTGTTCCAAACACTCCTCAAACACCAGAGCTCAGCAGAAGCAAAGGCAACATAAGTAGGACTGGACTACAACAACTGATGCACCTGACTGTGTTGAAGGAACTGCTCTGAGTAATGTTCTGTTTACCCTCCTTAAAATAAGCACCTGGATTCATATTTTATGGGTTGGTAAAAGTTTCAATCTAAGTAGATGTCTGTTTTACCAGAACCTTAATGCTGAGAGATGCCCATGCTGATCTCAGTAGCTGTGAACCAAAGACCAAATTCAATATATAACATGTCTACTTAACATCTCTGGGGGACATATGTACATACACATGCTTGGGCACACACGTGGATTCATTTTATTTAAGTTTATATAAGTCCTTCCACATCAATTTCTAATTTTATAGTTCAACACCTGTCAAGTCAGTTTGCAATCTAGATCTCTCAAGTTTTACTTTTCCATCGACTGTTTTTCATATTCGATGAGAAGAACATGCATGATTGAAAAGAAACCTACATAATTATTGTTCTACTTATGTTCAGTCATTCAGTGTACCAAAAATTCCTGTTGAAGTGGAATTACCAGATATGCAAATTAAAAACAAAGCATTTCCCATGTGGCTACTGGTATTTGTCAGATAAAATACATGAGAATTGAACAGAGGGGAAGTTTGTTTTAACATTCTGACAGAAATTGGCACTGTTAGCAGGACTTGTCCCGTATGGGAAAATTCTACAGCAGGTAAATGCAACTTTGTGATTAACAGTCTTTTTCAGTGCTCAAACCCTTCCACTCTTTGTGCCCTGCAGAAAAAACAAAAGGCACAGCTTTTAACAGATTTCATGGATCTGAGCCTAGATAAGCAAAACACTCATGTTTCTTTCTTGTGCCTCTGGATGATGATATCACAGTTTTATACATCCCCAAATACCTTCTGGGAAACTTCCTTTCTTTTATTACAAGCTTTTTATAACTGTATTGAAAAGAGCAGTTTCTCACAGCTTCCTGGTTTGACAAGTTGTTAGTACGCTGTTCTTTTATTTCTCATACAATCTGAAAAAGAGATGAGGACTAAAATGTATAACGAAATCCCCCAAATTCTTTACTGCCTCACCCACTTGGTAAAGTTCCATACAAATGACTTGAAATAGCACCTGTGATTTGTATGCATCGGCTGTGAAGACTCTTCTAGCACATGTTTAGGGATTGACACCAGCACAAATTTGGTATCTAAGCATCACAGCAGGTCACACTGCAGTTTGAATTCTGGAGCACACTTTTCATACAATTACAGCTTCTTTAATTATGTTTCTCAACAGGATAAGTCACATTTTTCCTTCAGCTGATGTTGTGAGCCTCTTTCTTCCAAGATAAAATCCAGACTTTAGCTTGACTAAATCAATCTGTTCTGGAGCATTGTATTCTGGAGCACCCCCATCTCTATCACCTTAGTGCTTTCGGTTTTTAAAAACAGATTTGAGATTGCTCCTAATAGCATGTATTTCTTTCTCTCATTGTGGGATATCATTGCCCCTTCCTTTTCACAGTCTTTGTATCTGCATTACTACCCATTTGTATTTTGGGACATCACTTGCAATTCTTCTGGAAGCTCTCCTGATGTAATCAGAGAAATCAGTCCACCCCAACAATCCACAATGCTGGATGTGACTCCCTTAAACTACTTCAGTATGCTTTGGGGAGGAGTGCACAGAAATCACTGTCACACTCCCTGCCACATTCTACAAACTACAGTAAATTATCAATCACTGATGAGTTGATTGTCCTCCTGTGCCTCTCACACGAGTCCTTATGAGAAAAGGTATCAACAAACAAACCCTCTTCTCTAGGAAGAATGCTGCTCCAGCAGCACTACAGCTCTTTACCAACCTTCCTGATGCCATTGGCCATAACAGTTCTTCCTAATTTCCTCGAACTCCAGGAAGGGTTAAAATATGGCATATGTTGACAGACGACACTCCTGGCTAACAGGAAGGACACGTTGCTGTGGGGCCCAGATCTCGGCTTCTCCTTCCCTGCAGCTGTCTGTGGACAGCAGCTAATTGTATCCACTTGTTTAACCTCGGGGATAACGTCTGGAGGGGACCAAGTGCCACAAGCGTACTTTTTTTTTTAACGGTCATTTCCTCTCTGGTGTAACTTGCATGACAGCATGTGACAAGCAGAAATTAATGGGGACACTGCTGTGCCAATACCTCTTGAATTGCTTTGACACTGGCTGCAGGCTGCCTGCTTGGCCACCCAGCCAAGACCTCACATGAAATGTGGCAAGGGGCCCACAGCTCTATTCACTAACAAGCCAGCTGGTCAGTGATTAGAAAGCTGAAACAACGCTGTGCACATACATCAAGAATGCTTTACAGGCAGCTTTGGACTTAGGTGGTAAAGCATCTTAGAAGACTAGATCTGTAAATTTATCTTCAGGACTGTTAACTTAAGCTAACATTAGAAATAATGCAGAAGACCCTGGAAGATGACTGGCCTACCTTGTCACCTAAGTGCAAGAAGGACTAACCTCAGAACAAAGACTAACATCTTGATGTGCTCAAAATCATGTGCAAACAGCTCAGACCACATGGATTCTGGTCCAAACGAGCACTCAAATTATGTAAATATACAGAGATTTATGACAGACTACTCTTCCTAATGGTCTATGAACACCTTGGCAACATTACTGACATTTCTACAGAAAGTCTCATTGAATCTGTCTTCAGTGTTTATACTGATTTGTTTATGCGCTGATACAAAACAACAAAGGATGAGCCTTTAGAAGCATCTCAAGGGATCTGGATGATCATACACCCAAGGCAGCTTTGTACCTTTCAGCCCAGACTTTTTTTGAAAACTGTCAGATCCTTGGCTGGACACAAAAGACTCAAGATTGTTCCTTTAATTTCTCTCTTCAGTTGCTTTTTTAAATAGCAGCCACTGAAAGTGCATAGGCTCTTGATGAAACACCTGACGGCAACAAGAAAACAAGTTACACTTTTTTTAAAACTGAGAAAAAAGCAGTCAATAGGATCCTAGAGATTGGGAACACAACCGTAATTTAAAATCAGTAAGACTTAATCACTTAAGTCCTAGGGTTCCTTCACAGTTATAAACTCATTCAAGCAATTTTCGTTTGATGAAAACCTTGTTTAAATTTATTATAACACAGGCCTGATCAATCTCCTGATACATAAGGAAATATATTTGTGGCTTATACAGATACATCAGGGCTCAAGGCACTGCAAAAGGAGGTGGCTGGACAGCAGAGTCACTTTCTCGGATTAGAAATTGAGGTTACTGAAGAGTTTGGACGTAACTTTGAGAGCTTCCATTGTAGAAACTTTGAGGAATTCAGCATAGTCATGAATGGTACTTACATGCCGAGGAAAAAAGATGGCTTCATATTAGGCACAATGAAGTCCAATTAAGTTACTGGGACTCTACCCATCAATTTTCGAAGACCTAAGCTGGTCCCACTGCTTTTTATTATTCCCATTTTCCTCCCACAGTCACTGGAATCAACAGCACCTTCAGAGAGATGTAACCAACCTTCACTGAGACAAAAATGTCAGCATGACACCAGGCATCAAAATACTACTATTCTCTAAAGTTAGACACTCCTTTAATAAATAGTTAACAGCTTTTATTAAAGATGTGAACACAGAGGAAAGTTACAAGACAATCCCTTTCTAATCTCTCCAGGGAATACATAATAAGTAAAGCTCAACTGTGTACTTTTTAAAAGTCATTTCAATGTTGTATTGTTTTGCTTGTAGTGTACTTGGCACAGCAGAAGAATGATGATGCTCCTAAGTGCTGTAAAATGGCTCAGCATTGGGGTCTATTACTACCCCAGCTCTAGTCACAGGAGTACATTTAACTTTGCTGCCTCCCTTGCTCTGTATTATAAATTCAGGGATAATGGTTAACTAATTCATGAGTGTTGCAAAGATTAACTAGTTAATGTTTGTTAAATACTCCAAAGAACTAGATTTTGCTTTCAGTTATAAAGGCTTAACAAGCTTGAAGAAAATCAAAGATATACAGAAGAGGAAAGATTTTATTTTTATACAATCCACAGGAAAAAACAGGCTTCAAAAAAAAAAAAAAAACAACCTGAGAGGGGTCAGTGGCCTACTGGAATCAGCTTGCCCAGAATCTCCCATCTAAGAACTTTACATATCGTTTTGCAATGCTGTTAGAGCATTGTCTGAGCTCTTGAAATAGTCTTCAGGATGAGCATCTTAGTGATGCCTTCCTTCACCTAAATTAAAAGTAGGAAACAAGATAATAGCTTTGTGGAAGCACTCAGCAGATTGTGTTGCTCTCCATGTTTACAGCAGCAATTAATTTGCAATTCTATTAACTTGAATTAAAAAAACAATAGCTCCTGAACCAACAGCTTTGAAAAGGGAACAGGCAAGCCCCTCATCCTACAGACAAGGTAAAGAGAAGACATTTTGCAAGAGGAATACAGCATATACATGAAGACTTTTGTTTTCACTGAAAGAATGAGAAGTTTGCTGTTAGCACCGGACTAGGGGAATGGCTACCCATTCCACTGCACTTGCATAGTCTATCACTTTCTCCTTTCTTTTCCTATTTTTCACCTTTTCCTTTACGTCTCTCTTTCCTCCCTCAATGAGTCCTGTTGTCCCTTCCTTCCCCATTCCCACTTCTGACCCTTCTTGTCACCCCTCCATGCACCCTGCTCCACTTCACACTCACTCCCAGGGCCTGTGGCCCTACTCCATCTCTTTGGGTTGCTGCCTCCACAGCCCAGGTGATAACCAGGCAAAGCAGGTCAGCTACCAGCATTCCTCAGCAGCCCATCTCTGGATTTCAGATATAACTGCAGCAGGCAGTGATGTCTGCTGTGGCTGCAGCGGTGGGAGATGGTCCCACTCATCTGCTGAGTCTGTCCAAAGTGACATGTGCCACAGCCTCTGCAGTTCTGAGCAAAATGACACTGATTTACATTAGCACACATTAGTGTAAACCTTGCCTTGTTTTCTTTTGAACACTTGACTGATTCTAAAAAAAAGTAGGTATCTTCAACTTACAGTGACACAATGAGTGATGAGCCTACTTATTTCTAATGTTAACACAACAGACAAGAATCAGCTCTACCTTGGGGGTGAGAGCTGACAGTCTTCTTGGGAGAGGAGAAGATGGACTTCTATGTTTCACAGGCAGAGGATATTTCCTCCCTTCACCTCTCCAAATATTAAACAAAACGAACTCTATGACATTTTTAATAAAAAGACACTGCTATGTTAGAAGTTAGTAGTGTGCAAAAACAGCCAATCAATGGAACAAACTCCTTCCATGAAGATATGTCTTTTGAAAGTGAAGTGTCATAAATGATGCATATGAGAAATGCAGCCTGTGGCAAACACAATATTGCTTCTCAAAAGGGTAACCTGTGACAAGCAGAAAAATATGCTATTAATTATGAAACCTGGAAAATGAAACTACATGTGTTCCTGTGTGTCTTTACTGTAACTATTCATGGAGAACCTATGAGGAAAAAAGTAGCAATGATCCAGACAACCTGGACCACATATGTCTGTACTTTGCTGAATCAGGTCCCAGAAACCTAAGTCTTTTGTTTTCCCTACCAACAACAACAAAGTAATTACAAATCATAAAATCCAGTATCAAACTCTATGTCACTCCAAAACTACAGTCAATTAAGTAGAAACAAACTGTATCATCAGAACAACAAGTGAGAGAGGCTAGGGATCACTATCAAAGGACTTCTGTTTTCCTTTGTTTATTAAATAGCAACTGTATTATTTACTGCAGCTTTGCAAGCTAGTGAGCAGCTGGGTGTGACACATTTCCATGCTCTGTAACCTCTCCTTATGCTTCGTTAGATTCCTTATCAGTACCAGAAGAAAAGAAATCTCTCTGTTATGCTTTTCCTGTGGCAAAGGAAAAGACAAGATGATGACTTTCCAGCTCATTTCACTTGTACAACGTTCTCATCAATCACCATGGGGTAGGTCTTTGTTATTTTCACTGAAGGACTGTTCTTAGTTTTCTGTCACAATAAAGCGTGACTTCACTAATTAGCAAATCAAGGTTACCTCTACCACATTTGCAAAAGAACAAAATGCAAACATAAGGCTAAAACTACTTCTGAAATATTTTCCAAGGCCCCAGCTTCACAGAGATAAACCTAAGTCAAGCTAGGTCTAAATTCCTTTCATTGAAACAGAAGTTAAGGTCTGAAACACTCAGAGTAGATGATGTAAGGAAGCTAAACTAACCATTTCATCAAGAACCAGAAGCTTTCTGCTTGTTTTGCGACTTTCTACTGCAGAAACCAAGCAAAGAAACTGTGGTTTATTTTCATATTAAACTCTCTGTGAAGCATGCATCTCTCTGCAGTTTTGGTTTGCTATAGCCCACGCAGCTTGGCCTCTATTCTCCTTTTCCTATGTCTTCAGTAAGTGTTTTAGACATCAGCAGGAATTATATGAGCAAACAAAAAGCAAGAAAAAGTGATATCTTCTAAGCAAGGCAAAAACATAATACAAAATGCTTTGTAACGTGGTCTCTCCTCTAACTTAATGTTTTTATATGTATTTTCCCTTTTGGTCTGTGTTGTTTCTCACTGAATGACAGCTATACACAACATACTATTGTAATAATAAGCATATGGCTTGGAGATCGTTGTTGATATTTTCAGCATTCAATTTAGACATTTTTATTTAAATGCATGAAAAACATCTGTATACTCTTTCATTAACTGCATTTTACATTTGTAATGTTCTACATATTCTTTTGGAACCATTTCCTTTAAAATGCCAACTCTGTGTTTGGATAGCATGTATTTCCTTTGTAACACTAAGGGAGGAGCATGTAACTGTCAAAATTTCTCTCTAAAAAGTCCTTGCTAAAATATTTACCCTGCTAGTCAGAACAGGAATATCTGAAGTTAATTCCAAATGAAAGAATATTTTAGAATGAATCATAAACTAGATGTTAAAAAAGGTAACATGCTGTCATTCCAGTGCCTCTTCCCTGTTGTAAAACTAAATGAAAAACAACCCTGCATTTCCATCCACAGAATACTGTAACATTTTGGAGTGTTCTGAAGTTTCCTAATTGTAGTTATGCAACAGAACTATCACAGCCTAAAACAAAGGACAAAAATTCAGCAGCTCAGTTTATTGGCTTTGAAATTAAGCACTCTTAAGAGATGGTTAACATGTCCTCTTGATTATTTTTGGTATTTTAAAGTTACAGTGCAATGCTTCCTACTCTATAGACAAAAGAAGTGGGAGATTTTAGAATACTGATAATTTTTACAGCATTGTTTGTAAAGTCACATATTTAGCAACAGTGAAAACTGTTGGGCAGTAACTTTATTTGCAATTAAGCCACTAATTTCAAAGGGCCCTTTAAGGTATAAGACACTGCTCAACATTAATAAAGACAGAATGCGATGGCATTTGTTGAATTGGTCACAATGGTAAAATACAGCTTCTTCTTGGAAATGGGGATTCTCAAGGGTCATTGTTTTCAAAGAGGGCAAATAGGATATTCTGTGGCCACTACAGCTATGATATTAATGAAAACCAGATATAAACAAAACAATCCACTAAACCTTGTGATCCTTGGAGCCCTTTGCCATTACTGAGTCAATTTACCACGCTGACCAGCTATGACACATTTTTGTGAATAGTCAGGACTCTGGTTCCAAATGCACAGACACTGCTTACACATAAGTTTTGAGGGAAGACTACTTCTTCGCTCTGACAAAGCATTTAAACACAAGCAAAACACATGTTTTATGACTAATCTGAGACAAAGGAAACAATGGTTTCAATTCTTCTTTGTTCTAACCTTAGAATTCATCAGGTCAGTAGCACAGGATAACAACTGATTCTCCTCTGTTAGCTCCTCTAATTCAGTCTTTCAACCTCATTTTTAATACTGGAGCAATCTGTTGACATAAAATTAAGCAGAAGCTTAAGAGCTTTGCTGAAGCAGAGCCTCTGCTCCCTTTGGGATTGAAGTTGAACCAGAAAGTGCAAGTACATATTCCAGGATTAGTTTAAGCGTTTTATGTGTACAGACCTAAGTGTTGGTACTGTATAGCTGTAACAGTAAAGAAGTAAAAAGAACTTAAAATAGTGATGTTTATAACTCTTTGGATAAGGTTTCCAATCCAAAAATGAAGGACAGATTTGATCCAGGAGCTTGAACCTTTTTAATTTGCTCTTTCTTAATGGCAAGGTATTTAGGCTTAGCAGTAGAAGAAACGAAAGGCTGCCTGCCCACTGCTGCTAACAGCATTGCCCCACAATCACTCCTAGAGGAACCTCGAGAATCCCACAATTACAACACAGAAGGATTTGACCTTCTGTGAAGGATTAGTGCTCTGGAGTACTGACACTGGCAAATGCTACAAAACCACATTTGATTTATTAAAACTACAAATAAATTAATCATTTAAATCTCTAAATATTTTCCCTTGCTGTTGTACCGAGAACAAACAACAAACGGTATTTCTGTTATTTCATTCAAGTTTCCATTCTGAATTTTCTGTCTTCTGGCAGCTGCCTCTGAATTTACTAATAATGTGTGTCTTTTGTTCGGACTTCTTAAAAAGGATATTCTCAAAATGGAAGGAAGCTCATTTTATTTCACTTTGAAACCTGAGAAACCTGTAACATGAACCATACGCTGATTACAGAGCAGTGATATATAAAGGAAGCAGTTGTGTAAATGTGTGAAGTGACTGTGGTGGGGAAACAGCAATGCAGTGGTGAAGTACTGTTTCACACAAATAATGCTGTTGTAGGATCTGACTATCACGACTCATGTTTAACACAGTACTGTGTAAAGACCAGTCAAAAAGGAGGGCCTATTATGGTGGGCACCACAGTCAAGACTTTTCACACAGCCTCCCCCATTAAAAGCTCACAAATAAAATGTTCAAGACAGACCCCAGGTGGAGAAACAGACAGTTCCATCATGCTACATTTCTATGGGAGTAGAGTCAGGAGGACATAGGAAAAATAGAAAGAAAAGTGATGGAGAGAAAAGTTCTGGAGGAAGGGAAAGAACAGAAGACTTTACTGTGTAAATACGAAATGAAAGTGAGGTGAAAAAATCAAGGTGAAAGAGAAGGATGGAAAGAGAAAAGGGATCAAAAAGTAGGAATTGCACAGGCAGAGAACATGGAGTTGAAATCACTGAAAGTAGTTCTGAGTGTCAAGAGGTTTTGGCTTTGGTTGCTCTAGCAGCTGAGTGTAGCTGGCTGATGCCCCAGGCTGGTGCTTCCCCGCAGTTTCATGCCTGATGGCCCAAGGACAGGAAGCAGGGAGGAACCGTGTCTGCTCTGGCATCCACAGGGGCGGGTGGGACAAGGGCTCTCCACGTGTCTCTCATCTGACACACTGAATAGGAGGGAGAGGCACAGCTTCAGCTGGGTCTCCTTTTATTCCTTCCCTGTGAATGTAACAGCTCAGCTGCCTTGGGTGATGAGCCATCAGATGGACTCCGGGAATCAGCACATCCACATCTGTATATATACACACATACATATATACATACACACATAACGTATACATTCATACACACACACGTGTACGTGTGCGTACATGTATGTGTAGTGTGCTTTCACATGCATACATGTGAATGCAATATACACCAAACCACTCCCTAGGCACAGCAGGAGAACTGGTGCTACCCCTCATGTATCTGTGTACTCTTTAAGCATCTGCATTGCCAGTTCTCGCCTTTTCTGGGCCACACCTATTTTGAGAAAATGAACTCTGGAGACAGCAGAGTGATGATCATAGTTTCCCTTTCTCTCACTCAAATGGCAGTATTTTTTTTCTGCAAATATGTTAGAGGACTTTTACAATATACACTTATGTATATATGTCTGTTTATGTGCCTAAGTATTGATAAATAATAGAAAATTCTTTAAGCTGACTTTACATTCTACATATGAAAACATGTAATACAAAAAAATTCCATCTCTGCCCTTTTGTATGGAACTTTGTTTTCTGGCATAAGCTAAATACATCTGCTATGGATGAAAAGAAACAAACAAAACATATCTTGATTAAATCAGTATGCCACTAAAGTAACATGCTTCAAATTAATATTTACTGTGTAAATTAATAACCTGCTTATTCACTGCCATAAAACCAGTGCATACAGCTAGTCCAAAAGTATTAAATTTCTCTTGGGGTGGAATAGAGAAAACAGTTTTATGGGAAAATAACTTTCTTGATTACTATATTGTCTTTTATTAGCTATGAGTTGTCTGTGGCCAACTTTTGAATTGTTTTACACTATGGGTCTATAATTGCTGTGAGTAAATATAGACACTTTGTAAATATTCTAGTTTAGAGAATCTGAGCTGCAGTAACTTGGGTTGACTGAGATGGTGAATGTATTCTGCTACAATGCTTCTTGTCCCAGATCAGCTGAGTTCAACCCTTACAGTCCTGGGTTTAGTAAGAAAAAAATATGTTGCCCAGTTTTCCCATGCATCTACCTTGTCACAATTTGTGCTATTGTCTACTCTTCCCCATCTCTGTGTGCTTGTTTTGGGATGAAGTACAATTTTGTGGGTGTACTGCATAGGGGACTGATTTCCTTCCTAGTGCAGAAACTACTATTAAGAAAGTGATTCTTATCTGCCCTGGCAAAAATCAAGAATGTCTCTTTGAACGTCTTCTCTTTACCTCACATCTGCTGCAGTCCAATCTTCAAATTACTTGTTAAAAACAGCATATGGCTTGAAAGCAAATTTAGAACATGGGTAAATCCAAACATTTCAGTGTATTTTTCTGCCTGTCTGTATTTTTCTGTACTGCTTTACGTGCACCATCAGCTGCAATAGCTTTCTCTTAATTACTTTAAATGTGGCATAACGTGTTTGACGAAGAGAAAGACTCTGGAAACACAAGTGACACTTCTGCTGATCACTGAGGCAGGATGTGCTTGCAGAGCAAGTTGTGTCTGAGCACCACCACCATGAGACAAAAGAAAGCAGCTCAAAAATACTCCCCACTTGGAGGAACTGTCACTGGCTGGATGCAGAACAGTGTGGCACTGTCTCTGAGATGCTGCCTGGCAGCTCAGCCCCACTTCTGTACCTGATTGACAATTATTCCTACCACATGCTCCCTTTCTTTCAGTGTCATCAAAGCATCTCACATAGCAACTGGTACCGCACTGATGTTCCAGTAGCAAAAAAACAGTGTCATTAATAATCTGAGAGCGTCTCAAGGGAATGCAGAGCAGTAGGACCCATAAACTTTTTTATGCATCATACCCATGTCCAGCTCTGCTGAACTAACAGAAATGAAATGAACTGATAGCAACATTTCACTTCCAGTGTTTGTAATACTGCAATTTTGCAATGACTTGATCATAAATCCGTTCTACCAAGGCTCAATCACCTTCCCTGCCCACAATTCAGAATCTCTTCAGTTTCTTAATTTCCTCTGACTTTCTGAACAAAGATGATTTCTGGCCCTCCATCCACTGAAAACAATAGCTTCCTTCTGACTTCGAAAAGGATGTGTCCCCTAGGGCCCTACTGGACTGCACTGCTGCCTTGAGAGTAGAGACCACGAAAGAAAAGTAGGTTGAGATGTCTATTTACAGAACCCTGGATAGACATCATTTCACAGTGACATTCCTAATTCAGTGTCATTGTTTTGAAAGACTAAAATTATTATTTCAGGCAGGTTGCTTTCATGCATTATGCTCCAGTGTTGCTTGACTGCTTTCCAAACTGGAACAACTGAAAAAATGTGAAGCGCTCCAATGATTTTAAATCACTCTAGTCATGACAGAGTGATTTAAAATTATTGGAGTGCCTCAGATTTTTATGAGCTCTCAGTTTGCAAGCAATGGAGGTCCTAGCAGTCCTAGGCTACAGCACTGCAAAAAGCAACTATACATTATCATCAGATTGAAAAGGTTTGCATTTGAATTTGGAAATGGTAGGAATTCGAAGATATTTAATACCACTATAATTAAAATCAGTGGCTGTACACTAACAGTAAAAAGGTCCAAGCTAAAGAAGTAACTGCGAGGATATCAGACTATATTGTGTAACATCCTGTGAGCTGCAGTCCCTTTATTCACAGAATCATGACTCTTCCTAACACCTTGGTCAGCTTGTGCATCGCTACCTGCTAGCAGCCAGCGGAGATGCGGGTGTGCCTCTACATGCAGCACAATATGGGAAAGAAATTACACCACCTACAACACAGGGAACGGCCACTCTGGAGAGTGGATATTCTGGGGAATATGCATTTTTTTAATGTTTAGCTCCTTCAGAGCTTGTGCAGGACACCTACTCTCTTCTGCTACCCTTTCGTGCAGAAGTCCAACCCCTAATAGCAGGATAGCAGAGAAGGAAAAAGAAATATTTATCCCACAATGATATATCAGTTCAGCCCTTTTGTTTTTCACTTATTTGTACTGGCAACTCTTCTTTAATTTATAATGCAGATTCAGAAAAAATTTTGTTGCAAAATAATCCACAAAAATGAAACCCTTAGCAGCTGTAAATGGGCACCATTTCACTGAAGCTAATAGATTTACACTTGTTAGTATCAGCTGGGGATCTGATCCATTATTTGTACACTCCAAATTCCTCACTAAGTTTTGCTTCTTTCTTTACCATAAAAGCACTGACAGGAAAACTATAGTAACAGCTCTTCTGTTAGTATCTTTCTTATTAATTCAAGCAGGTTCTTTTTTTTAGTGACTTTTAACTTTGATGTTGTTAAATGCAGCCGCCCTCTGAAGACTCTCAGTACTGGTGAATCTGTTTTCCTGGAATATCTTGCTTTATTTTCAGAACTGCATGATTGTGTGACATCTGCTTCACATCTCATACGTGATCAACTGAGTAGGTACAACCATGGCATACGGTTGAGTCACCTCACAACAGTGAACACTGGTCTGCTTTCTGAGAAACAGCATCTTCATATTAATTTTCTAAGAGTCTTACAAAGATGTGACCAGTCCCCTAGTTTAATAGCAGGTAATATAAGCTAACAGGGATGCAACAATAACATGTATTCCATGACTGAGGCTAATATTTAAAAATTCAATTTATGGGCTACTATCTGATAAGCCCACAAAAGAGAATTAGGTTCACTGCTGTACTTTCTAAATTTTAGGCATCTCAATACCAGAATCTGTATACCCAAATCAGATGGGTATATCTGCTTTCTATTCAAAGAAGTAAATATCCAAAAAATATTCACAGAAGTCATTCACTTGGGTGAGGAACCAGGACACAGCAGAAAAAAGCATATACATTAAACCCTGCTCACTCTGTGATTTGGCTGCCCTGTTCAAGGCTGGAGGGAATACCACGAAGATTCACAAATCACATTCCCAGCTTTTGCAACATTCTGTGACAGATAACATATGCACCTGCTGTACTGGAAACCTTTGTTTTGTTCCCTCCTGTGTTGACTGTCAGATTGAAACATGCACAGCCCACTGAGCACATGTAGCCTAAATTCTACATTTCTATAAGAAAACTATGCAAGAAGCCACAAGTCTACTTATAATGACATTGCCTCACAAAGTTAACTTTATTCATTATTAAAATTAAAGAACCTCCTTAAAAGTTTGTTGTCCCCTCTCACTTTTACAGACTCTTTGGTCTGGCAGCACAAGATGACTGGAAGGAACTCCAAAGAACCGTTCTGTAACCACTTAATGTACAGCTCTATATACGAAGCCATTACATGCATAGATTAATTTAAGGCTAAGTATTATTAAATATATTGCAGTATCTTAAATCAATAAACACCATCTTGGTTGCATATGCATGATTTCTACATGAAAAATGTAGTTAGTGTTATAAACAACCATATCCATATCAAAATTACTTAGGATCAAAAAAAAACATGTCAGTCTCACAAGCATCAGAATGAAATGTGACCATGCAGTTTAAACATGGTTCAGTCCCAAAGGCTAAGACATCAAAATGCTTTAGTGGTCTGTTAACTATTTAAAAGAAAATCATCGTTCTGGGGCAGACGTGTCATTCCCACTTCCACTGCCCTTATGTCAACTAACAAAAGCTCCTAATGAGCCAGGGCTCTCGGAGGCTCAACTGCTAAGACCATTAACGTTACCAAGGACCTGTGCATGACTAACAGCTGTGTCCAAAGGAAACTGAACTCATACCTTGCATTTCCACATAAACTGCCCTAAAGTTAAAGAGTATCCCAGGAAGAAAAGAAGGGAGGAGAAATGGGTAGAGAGGAAAGAAGGAAGATGTTGTCATTGCTGATTCTGATTCATGCCATATGGAATATATATTAATCAGGTCTGACAGAGGAAGCCAGCAAGTGTGAGCGTGACTACAATCCAGCAGTTACAAAGGCTTATTAAGTAGATTAAAGGCTGAATATAGTTCTCTTTCAAAAGTGAACACTATGCCCACAAGTATTTGGAGTAGTGTTCACCATCCCTCCAGCTCGAAGTAGACTCAATTAATAATGGAAGGGCTTCAGCAGAAAAGATTTAAAACTCCTATGTCCAGAATAACCGAGAACTCAAAAGCCAGAGCCACAGAAATGGATGAGAGCGTTCACACTCCTGGTGACAGAAAGGTGAAGTGAGCCTGTGTGCTCTAGATCCTGGGTGTGTATTCCCACTACCAGGCAATGTCTCATAGGAAAACTACCTCTCTTCTATCATGTTATGGACACCTGTCTGTATCTTCCTAAAACACTCTCTGGGGTGACTCCTACTGCAGGGATTTAGGCATTAGAAAGGCATTGCTGAGCAGCATTAAGACAAAAGCTCTAATTGTGTTTAAATGATCAATATGGTTCATTTCTCTGAACTGCTACAGTCTGATGATTGCCTGCAAAACATAAAGAAAGGTCTTAAAATGGTACCAGTGTCACTTTTATTTCTTGACAGCTGGTAACCAAAAACCCCAGCATGCCCCAAACCAGCAAAAGCTGAGCCTCCCTTCCCTAAATGTTATGTAACGATGGTAGTCAATTTACACAAAAAAGATCTTTTGGAGCTGATACTTCTCTCATAGTAATTTTATGTCATTCAAGGTCCACTAACAACTGTTGATTTTACACCACGGTGCCAAAGAGGTGTATTAGATCCTTCAACTTCAAGCTATCCAGAGTTTGGCTCATTTGGCACTTCTGTGCTGCTGACACACGCAGAACTTTAACAGATGGTCTTACAATACTGGCAGTTGTTTTGTACTGTGCTGGCGGTGAGGGGAAATACTCTACACAAATTGTCTGCAATTCTGGAAAATAAATAAAGTACAAATCCATATTAACCTCAAAAGCCAAACTATAAAAAGTCAGATTAGTCATTTAACGATGTATGTGCTCTGGGTTAAATGTTCGGCTGCTACAAAATCGTAGTGTTTCCCTGCAGCCAGGAGAAGAATGTTTTGCTTCAATTTCTGTCAGGAATATCCATAAAGATTGTATAATTACAAAGGTATTGAAATGTACTAAAAATAAGCCTTGAGACCCTTCCTCATGTGATCAGCCCTGACTATCAGCAAAAGTACCTCCATAAACTGGGGATTTTGACATAAACATGAAGCAACAGGGTGCAACTTAAGTTAATCGAATCTCTCTCTTTTCCTGTGCCAAACAGGATTCAAGGAAAAACACATCAGCTACTGTGAAAATGTTGAAATTAACAGCGACGACCAAGTAAACAGCAATTTTACATTTTTCTTCACCCATTTAAAAAGCGATTATGTACCACAAGCTGAATTTTACAGTCACTAATTTAACTGGTTGCAGTGGAACTTGCACTGTACATAAAAGACAAAAATTGTTCCTCTTTGTTTCTGTGTGGCTTTTCTACTTTATTGTGCTAAACTATCAGATATAGCAACTGGGTTAACTAGTAAATCATTTATGCAGAATAGCGCTTTTCGAATGTAAGCACAACGATTTCCTTCATCAGTATAAAATCTCCATGAAACGTATATTCAAACATATATTTGACAGTCTCACAGTGCAATTTCAGAACAGAATTTTTGGAAATCACAAATACTTTAGTACAATGTTCATGTCTTGTACTTCCTTTAAATGAAACATAGATCAAAAGATACTTCAAACTGAGATTTCAGAGGCTTGGTCTTTCAGTTCCCATCAATTTCAATATATTTAGTTAGATAATATGCCAGTCACCTTGTATCCTATTTTCAAAATGTTAGTTAAATTGAAATACAGTTCATGTAAGTAGCTTCAAAGTCCTAGGAGGAAAATAGAACCTTAATAGCATTATAATAAAACAGTCTTACAATATAATAGGTACATTCCAGTCTTCTTCTGACTGAATCAAAGATGTATCCATTTTTCAAAAATTTTATTTTATCCACTATGGTTGGTTAAAAACATGGTTGCTGGAACTGACTGATATTGTATGTATGTGATTTTGACACCAGTGAATAATCTTTATCCACTTTAGTTCTAATTTTATACTGAAAGACCAAATACCTCCTAAGTTTGAAGCTGTTAAAAGAGTTATTAAAGCAACTAAATTTTCAATAGTTTTCATGGTTTTTTTCCTCCCTGGGGACTTTTGCCAGACTAGGACGATACAACATACTTCCAGAAAGTACTTATACAAGTGAAAGATAATGCATGCTTGAAAGCATAAATTATTTCTCCTCACAAAAATGAAAAAATCAAAAGAAATGTTAAACAGACACAGTCAAAATGTAGCAACATCAATCCCTCTGCTTCTCTTCCCAGATATAAACTTTTTGTCAAACACTTCAACCTACGATCCTCAATGTGGCACTTTGCTGTGAAATTCCCAGAAAAGCAGAGGAGTTGGTATATGCATTTTATTAACAATAACGCAGGCACATCCTGTCCTAGGTAGGGGTCCTCCCTTACAGATGCAGAATATGAGATAACATGACACCAATTATTGTCCTTGCAGTTACTGAGAGCCTTCTCAGCTTCTGTAACAACTGGTCATGACTCTCCCCACCTTTCAGCCCATCCTCTGCAGAGTGCACCACAGGCCAACAATGCACATTTCTTGCTCTCAGAATGTACACAAACTCTTCTGGCAAGTAGGACACAAAACAAAAGTCTCTTGGGGAAATAAAAGGCAAAGGAAAAGGGATAAGGAGTACAGGATTTATTTTATCCATTCTAGCAATATCCAGCACTTCACCTTTAAGGGAAGGTTCAAGTAGTCTCTGCTGAAACAATAACAGTCATCTGCCTGCAGCTGGAAGCAAAGGTCATTCTTAATGATTTCACAGAATCATGGAATCACAGAATGGCATTACTAGTATTGGAAAACACCTTAAAAATCCCACTGCCATGCACAGGGACGCCTTTCACTTGACCAGGTAGCTCAGAGCTCCATCCAACCTGTCCTTGAACACTACCAGGGGTGGGGCAGCCATGACTTACCTGGGCAACTTGTTCCAGTGCCTCACCACCCTCACAGTAAAGAATTCTTCCCTAATATCTAATCTAAACATACTCTTTCAGTTTTAAACCACTCCCCCTTTTCCTGTCACTACATGCTCCTGTAAATAGTCTCTCTCCATATTTCTTGCAGGCTCCCTTCAGGTACTGGAAGGCTGCAATTAAGTCAGCTCTAAGCCTTCTCTTTCCCAGGCTGAACAATCCCAATTCTCTCAGCCTTTCCTCATAAGATAAGTGCTCCATCCCTCTAATCAACTTGGCGACCCTGCTCTGGACCTGCTCCAACAGGTCCCTGTCCTTCCTGTGCTTGAATGCAACATTTAGTACAACAGCAGAGATTCAGTAAATTTAGAACTCTGAAAGAGGAATAAAACCACAAGTGCAGCATTTTCACAAAGAGACTGTATCTGTTACTTTGTGCTGCAGTTCATCTCCCAAGCTGGTCACTACTCAATTTTGATGCAACAAAATCCTGTGGGATCACAACACAGTTTTTCTGATTTATCTCTAAAATACTATCTCCTAAAATCTTTCTCCTTAAATACCTTTATAGTTTCAGTAGGCACTCCAGGCTCTGGAACTTTATCCAAGTAAGTAGTCAAGTCTTGATCCACATGTTCAAACACTAATGTTAACTTGGTCTCTCTGTCTGTTCGCGACACGGTGCACACATCAAACAACCTGAGAAGAGGAAAAGAACAGAAGAGGTAAGTATATAGGAGCCAGTACAGACGTACCTTGCATCTCAAGCATGTCTATTTAAATTTCTTACAGTATACAGGATGGAAAAGAGCCTTCCAAAGGTAGACCAATCTTTGAGCTCTTGATTCATCAGATAACAGCTGATATATCAAAATTACCATCTCAGTCTTTCACTTGTGAATTCTGAAATAGGATTAATTATTAAGAACTCATCAGCTGTTGAATGTAAAATAATTACATGAAAATAATTTCTTTTTTGACACAGCAACCTGAGTTACTACAGAAAACGATGTGACATTTATACACATTCTAGGCTTCAGTACTTATAGTCATTGAAAAAAGAAAAAAAAAAAGCCGGAAATATTTTTGAAAAATACATAAGAGTGTTTGCATGCACCTTCAGCTTCTTTTCACATAATTCCCACATATACCATTACACAGCTTTATAATTAGATCTCCTTCAGCAGAAACAGAATTTTTTTGCTGATTCCTCTTGCAAATTTCTGGACACAAGGAATACCTCCAGAATCAGCATACTGTTTGGAAAAAAGCTTTGTGCACAAGATGTCACTACTTCTTTCATCCCTTTTGGTCATTCTTTTACTGGAACTTCTTTATCATTTCACCTTGGTGCACAACATTGACAAAGCTCTTCATAATACCACATTCCTATCTGATTACTCTACTTTCTATTGTTTTCTCTTTTAAAGTAGTATTTCTCTCATCCTCTCCATCTACCATGCCAGCTTTAACCACTGTTTTACCTTTCTCAAAAACATCTGCCTATCCTTCTGTGCTTCACACCTATATTCATACCAGTGATTTTCACTATCCTTCCTCAAGTCCCACTTCTACAAAATCCTAATAGGAAACCATCTAAACAGCCAGAAGGACATTTCTTCCCTGCTCACATACTTTACTCATGTGCTTATTCATTTATATTCCAAGATCAGATCACATTTCTCTCTGAGGTGAGGCAGAAAAATGAATCACTACTTTTACTAGGTGACAGTAGATTTAAAAAATGAAGTTACTGAGAAAAAGGTCTAGACAGTTAAACTGAAGAATCTCTCATTGATAACAGACCAAACTAGTGTTGATACTATGGCTTATTTTTTCCAACATCATATCACTGATGCTGGTGTATTACTTTTATCTTTCACACTCTTCCTTAGAATTACTTTATTAGAATTAAGAAGTGCAGGACTTTTGGTAATGTTATCAAGTAATATTTTTGTTGTTTGTTCAAGAAGTAAAGGCTTTATATGCAGGATTTGAAGGCACACACAAAGCCTTGGGGGTTCCTTCTTTTCCCAGAGGACATATGACAAACAGACAAGGACAAGATGTACATGAGATCTTGCACTGAGATTTTACTGCTTACCTTAAATATCAGTGTATTTCACAAGGGAAGGAAACACTAGAATTAGCATAACCACTTGGGAAAAATGTAATTCGGGTTTAAGGGAGCAGTATTTTTCACTTGACATTTACCATAGTAAGGCTGTGCTCTCATTTGACAGCATTTCCTAAATAATTTTTGGTCTGACACTGAAAAATTGTTTATTAGCCACCATATTTTGAAAATGTATACATGCACATTCATTTTAGGTTAAGGAAGCGTTTCAGTGAGTAATACATTAGGAACCAGAGTTCCAGAATATGATAATAAGACTGTCACCCTACCTCTACTTGAAGACTAATCTGTACTTAATCTGTAATCATAATCTGAACAAACGAATAAACATTAACTGTTATGGTAACACAGTGACTGTAAGAGAAAATGTGTTGGTACATTTCTTGTAACGACAGATACCATTCTCTAAGATACCCTCAATGGGGTGTACATGTCTTGTACACGGTAAATATGTTCTGTGAAAAGTCACAAACCTTCCTGAAAAGTGAAATTTACCGGTATTTGGCTGGAGGTTAATAATCTGCAATATATTTATATAAATCAACGTGGAATGTAGCCGGACTGCCTATAACCCCAACACATGCAAATAGAGAGGAGCCAGACAGGTCTCAACATCTGAACATAAACACTGGAAAATATTTCCAACTGTATGATTCCTTTGTGTTCACCTACATTCACCTAAAATGTTCTAGAACACCCCTTTTGCCAGGTATTTAATACACTGGCAAAAACATATTTTCAACTATAGCGGAGTTATAATCAAAGAAAAAAGGAAAAAAGATTTCACTGTATTAAACTTAGAAGCAACATGTAATTTCCAACTCATTGAGGAGGAAAATGTTGACTCTCTGTTAATTCTTCTGTATGTGGGTTATTTTGATTCTGGCATTTTCTGGCACAGCAAAATAAGGAACTCAGAGAAGCACAATTCTGGTTACCTTTTACTGAGTAATAATATTATCACTGAGTATTAATATAATCTTTCCTTTTAGTATACTCTTTATGTGAAACTCTAAATGCTTTACTGTTAATCATAAAAGCTCCAGATTCTGCACTGGGCTAGGTAGAAGCACATTATGTGCACTCATAGAAAATATAGCTGCTACCTTAGAAAGATAGTAATTTAAATCACAGGTTATATTAACCCATGATATTACAAAAAACCAGTATCTGGCATTGCTCCTGCTAATCATTCCTGAAATAGATTGAGAAAGACACACCTCTTTATTTAGTAGTTTCCACAGGGATAAAATTATTTTTTATAAATTATACTCTCTTACATTCACTGTGAGAATATCACCCATAAAATTGTCTTTGTTAATTAGGAACATCTCTGCTGCCTACATTGCACATCTCTGAAGCCATTTCCTCATGATTTTCTGTATGTGACGTGTTAACATTGCACGTGACTGCTTCTCTGGAATAGGCAACAGCAAAAGGCCTTTTATTTAAAGAGTTACTATGTGGGCACTGTCCTAAAGTGAAGTAAATGCACCTCAATTAATACAGGATTTCCATACTGAATACTTTGTAAACACAAGCCCCGCCCTTCTATTGTACTTAAAAAAGAAACGTTTGAATTATTTGATTAAAGTAAGATCCGCTATGGGAAATCCTGCAAGTATTTAACAAGATGTTTGGCTGGGAGTCATACACCGCCCAACGTGTCCATCTGAACTGGAACACTGTTGAAGAGATACTAACAGAGAACCAGGGTTTTAATGCAGACATTTTTTCAAATTAATTGTACTAAAGCAGGAGCTTATCAGCTACAAATCTCTGTCTCTGTTTTATTTTATGTGTTCAGTGCCTAGTGGATCTTCCTATAATCCAGGAGAACACCCGCCTTCCTACAAGAATACTTTGGCACTTTTTGCATGCAGAAAACCAGATGATGCTCCTTGAAGTCTCCATAGGTTCTAACAACACAAAATCTGACAAATGTAACCTTAGTTCACTTTCATTTTACAATATGAATACCTAATGCTTTTAAAGCAAAGACAGTTATTACTTTGAAAACTATTGCATCTACTGAGTGTTAGATTGTAACTGATCCCAGAAAGTCCCTAAATTTCTAGATTTGCTTTTGAGATTATCTGAGAATTGCTATGAAGTTTCCCACTTTCAAGTAGCATAAACATTTTTTCCTGAGCAAACTGAGATAACAGCAATGGAGATCAGGTCCATCAGCCCAAGACACCTGCAAGCAATACCAAAAGACAGATCTGACTTTAAGACCTGAAAAAAATGTAAGATATAATTTCTCTTGGCTATTGTCAAACAGATGAGTAGGTACATTTGGAAAATTAACTGGATCATAGTCAAAAGGAAGACTAAGAATTAGATACTTGCTGCCAATGCGTCCAAGGGCTTACTGTTATTTTTACTGCAGTAGGACTAAGCCAACATGAACACATCTGTATCCCTGTACGGTCACTCACAGCACTGAACAAAACCAGTCCTCGCCTCCTAAAGATTTCTAATAATATGGATTTACTTTAATTTTCTTTGGAACAGTGTCTTCCTCGAAAGAATTACTTCCTAGCTTATGCATAACAGAGGAAGAGAATTGGAGGCCTTGATTTATGTGCAGGAGAAATGCTTTAGAAGACTGTGATTACGTAAACAGTGGCATAATAAGAAGCTACAGTTTTAAGATTTCACAAGTCTGAGCAAATACACAGATGAAAAGAGTTTGGTGGCCTCAGCCTAACTCTGAAAGGTATTTATCTGCATGACAGAAAACCAGCACAGAACCTGTGTATTGACAGTGTTTATGTAAACACCACGAGATTGGGATACCAAGACTATCACAGCCATGACTGAGGTTTATTGACAAATACGGGGAGGAGGACCTCAACAACTTCTGCTTTTACTGCCTTTGTCTCAGATTAATCCTGGAAGTTCATAAGCACAGAAAATTTCTGCCTCTCATACCTAGAAGACTTGAAGAATGACAGTCGATCGTCCTTTTAGTCCAAATTTCAGCAGCAGCCACAGACTCCTGTGTTCTCAAGAAGTCACTCAGCAGCAAGCCCTTTGTACACCCCAACTTTATAAACTAGGTACTCCTTAAAAAAACAGTTTTACCTCTACTTTTAATATTAGCTACCTTTTCCTTTCTTGATTTTGATGCAAAAAACAGACTGTTGACAGAAACCAGTCTCTACCTGGAATCACAAATACCCAATGTGTTGCAACAAAGGGGTCATCTTTCAGATGAAGAAGACAATAGCTGGGCAACTGGAGTGGAACATGCGCATTAGGAGAACCAATTCCCACAGAGCAAAACAGGAAATAGAGTTTCCCACTCTGAAACATATGACAGAGTTCTTTCCCTCTGTTCAGGACATACTGCTTTGTCTCATTTTAATCAGCAATCACCCACTTCTTCAGGCCTCTGAAAGCTGGTATTTCAGACGTAGCGTTTTCTTGCTCAAAGGAGCTTTAGTAAAACACTTTTGGATGGGAAAAAAGTGCACATGCAAAGGAAGAGGCTGCTAAATTCAAAGTATTTAAATGGCATTTTTCCTGGGATAACACCTGTAGAACCACATAGTAATGCAAGACCTAAGTTCCATTTTCAGAGGCACGTGGGGTCTTCAAGAGCTTCACAATGTACTTGTAACTCCAGCTGCAGCTGCCCCAATGTGTATCAGTGCTTAAGGTATGGCTCCACAGCAGACTGCAACATTAACGAAGACTGACTGCACCCAACAGAACCACTTTGGTACTGGAAACACACAGCGAGAGGGCGCAGCACTGCCTGCAGCAATGCCAGCAAGCTCACAGTCAGCTCCATCCAGCAACAAGTCAGATGCCCAGAGCCAAACTTGATTAAATAATCTTGGGTATGTCTATAGTGTTCATGGCAACTTTATGTCTTAAATCCTTATTCTCCACTTTATACTGAGTTCTTGGAGTTTGTGAACATTCTTCCTGCTTCGCTATCCTTCCATGGAAGGGTAGCAGGATCACCTTTTGTCTACAGGAGAAATCTCTTTCAGGCAAACAGCAGTAAAGGCAGAACTTAACATCAGGTAAAATCAATTAATTTATCTAGGACAGGTAGATGTTCTGTAGATAGATGTTTTCAACTCTGAAGTCACTCACTCATCTAGTGTGCACAGGGCAGAAAGAGCTACTGCAGAGAAGCAGCTGTACAATGAAAGAAAGGCAGCAGAAAGTCCTGTTCTAGACACCCACTCCCGCAGAGCCCAGCCAACACTGCTGCTTACAGCCCACTCACCAGTGAGGTTTAAGGAAAGGAAGGGGGACATTAGGATGACAAGGCAATCGTTCATCTGCAAGCTGAGCTTTGTGCTGTAATTTTTTCCAGTCTCTCTCCCTTTCTGACTTGGAAAAATTATTTAAAATGCTTAGCTGAATAAAAGAGGTTTTTGTTCTTTAAGTGTGCGTGAGGAAGAGAGATAGAGAAAGTGACAGAGAGAAATAGATGCTCGTGAAAGCGAAGTAAACAGCACTGGCTAAAGTCCGATAGAGTGGGCTGACTGGGCAAGCGTTCAATGCTCAGTCCCGACTGCAGCCCTGACCTGCAACACCCCTGCTCTCCTGCACTGGGCCCCACTCAAGCAATGACGAGCTCTGGTGCCAGACTGAATGGTTTTGTGATGCAGACAAAAGTCTGCTCGGATGAAACCACCAAAACCAGTTTTCATTTTCAACAGAAACCAAGATTTGTGCCCAAAAGATGAAAAGGCTATGTAAGTTTTCTCAGTGTGCCACCCAAGCCACTAAAAGATGGAGTTGTTAAAAGAGTTTTACTTCAAGGAAAAATAGGCCTGACAAGATGTTCTCTGCACCTTTTTTTGTTTATAGCAGCATGCGGTCTATTTTAGCCCTCACACCGTCATTTCTCTTTCACCTTCTTCACAGAGGGAGATTATCTTTAACAGACAAGGACCAGAAAAGGGTCCCGTAAAACTCCGTAATTCAAACTATATTCTGCCATGCAGAACTCCTCTTCGGGACTTATCCTACAGTTCACCAGTATTTAAAATGCTTAATTCCTCACCAGTCCATGAACAATCTCACTGCAACTGATTTTATCCAAACTGGCCACACACGGATCCCTTGACAACACAGAGGGAAAATACCAGCTGGGTGGTGCCTGAGCACACGCCTGTGTGCTGCCGCACCAAACACTCTGTCCCAGGGCAGGCCAGGGACACGCCAAGTCACCCCCGAATCAGAAAAATAACATGGCCTGTTATGAAGACAGTCGTTGACAGATTGTTTAGGATCAGCAATAGCTGTCTGACCTATTCATAGTGCTCTCATGTGATCCTTCAACAAGCAAATGTACACTGCCTTTCCAAGTCATGTACGCTGCTGCTATACAGTGCTGTGAGCTTCCAGCAAGCTTCCGTAAGCTTCCAGTTCAGAGTACAAATTAAAGATGCTCCCATTCACTGGCAGTGTGCTTGCATCTGTTGTTAAGTTTTTTAGATTTTCTTTATAATACCTTCCTCAGGGAACCGCTGTATTCCTTTTTAGATTCCCTGATTTGCTCAACATGTAAGTAAAACTTATGCCTGAATATTGATTTTGTTTAATTCAAATGAAAGGAGCCCAGATGTTATTCTGAACTTCCAGCTGTACATGGTGCAAGATGAGATACAAGAAAATCCAGTCTTTACTGTAGCTCACAAACTTCTTGTTACAGACTCCACATTTCAGTTTACATTTTGAATTAATTCTTGTGCCAGACCTAAATCTAAGATGAGCATCTCTCTTATAGGTTTAAGTAAAAACAACTCATCTTCAAAATTTATACAACAGTATAAATTATCATTCATTCTTCAGTGGCTTAATAATCGAATCCATCTATGCGTGAGATTTAATCATGATGCCAACATATCAAAAATAACGAAGGAAATAATAACCCTTCACTCCACAAAAAAAAAATTCATTGCAAAAAGTCAAATGTACTGTTTCACACTCTGTACAATCTCATATAATTTTTAAATGCTTGCAATATCACAGCAGTTCCTGAGGTATTTAATTCAGCTTTTAAAAATTGTATATAATTCTCATGCAAATTTGAGTACAAACTTTTGCTTCTAATAGATTAATGGGAGAACCTAAGAATAACAAAGCAGCTACTGTAGAAGGTGACAGAAGGGGTCCTCCGTTTTGATGCTTATCATCCATCCAGGGGCTGCTGTTCCTGAAAGACCCCCAGGTTACTCTACAGCCACAATTATTCGGGATGACGGTGGATGCACTGAAAACTCATGTGCTGTTTGAGCCCTAATTAACCACTCAGCATAGGCTAAGCCCTCAGGAATACAATCAACCTGAAAAGAAGCAGCCTGACTGAGAGTAATTCTGAAGGGCCTAGCTGTCAGACATTGAAAAAGCAAGGTAAGGGGCCTTGGTAAAGGCTGTAAATACACCTGAGCACTGATGATGTTGCCACCACTTCCCAGGACAGACCAGTAGTGGCAGCGCTTGGAAGGAGTCCAAAGCTGTGATGTGATGGTGAAGAGCAGGGGAGACAGAGCAATAGATGCAAAATATTTTGCTGTGGTTCTGTTACTGGCATAGAGTAAGAAAATACATATTTTTGTAAGAAAATACATTTCTATGTTTCATAGGTAGAGTTGGGACCAAACAGTTCGTCTTAAAGAAGGATCAAGAGATGGTTTTTAGAAGGGGAAAACTTCCACAGTTTAACAATACCATGAATTCCATTGCTAAAGTAAAAGAGCACAAAACAGAAGAAAAAAAAAGCCTTAAGAAAAACAAAAGGCTAAATTGGCTACAGTAGACAATACTACACATGCACAAAGTAAATAAACAGCATATATGTTAGTAAAAAGAGATGTTAATAAGAAAACAAAATTAATTCTTTTAAATTATTTGAATTGTGTTGTTCTAATGTATTCAGGGAATACTATTACTAAGGTAATCTATAGACCTTTTAATGTAACATGCTATGTATCCATGTATGAAACAGAAAGCAATTAGCAGACAAAGGAGTAAACCACAGTAAAACAGTGCATGGTTCACTCTTGTGCCCATTTGTTTATATTTGGGTTTATTATTATGTATCATTTCTTAAATAAAAAGTTATTGTCTCTCTAAATGACTTCATAAAAAGGAAATCCTTGGTAAGAGAATGAAACCAACATCACTGGGAAACAGGGTGCAAACTTCTACCAATCTGTTTATTGCTATGACAGCATGGTCAGTTGACATGACAACACAAGCTTTTAAAAGCTGTATTAAATTTTTTTAGACCTGTCAGTAGAAGGATGCATTTCTGAAGCCAGAGTACCAGTGTGCAGAGTAAACCTGTCATAGATTTTGACCTCACATGATCCACCAGCCCTGAGCTACCAAAGAACTTAGGCTGCACTTAACCTGCAGCATGCAAAACACCTCGATGATTTTTAAATATACACATCACCTAAAGCTTCATCTGCCTTATCAGCCTGATATATTGCCTTTTCTTATACTTAGCCAGTCATCACCTGGATAGAGCAATGCAAAGCCCTGTCTGCCATTTCAACCCCTATCTGATTTTTAGCCATGCAGTGGGAACTTTACAACTTGGAGCCCAACATGCATGGTCCCCTTTTGCACTTAAGCATCCTTATCTGTACCACAATCTCTGCTTCCTAACTCTTTAGTTATCCTTAAGTACTCAATTCGTGAATATGGGCATTCATCTCTGAAAGCTATGGTCATGATGTATTCTAAGGCATGCATCACAGTATTTGTTTGTCCTTAAAATCTGAAATGAAGAAACTGTGAACTGTTGTTTTCCCAGTCTTAACCTGGGAGACTAGAAAACAGCAATAGATGTGAATAGTTCTTGTTATCTTAAAAATGGAAACAGCAATTTAACACCAGATATTTAAACTGCATGAAAACAACTTTAAAAAAATGTCTACATCTGTTGAAAGAACCTGTTTATGGATTCACTAGAACTGCTCAAAATTTCCTGCAAATGGATCGGACAAACCTGCCCACCACTTTCAACACAAGCTGTTAGGTGGTGAATGCAGTGCCCACATTCAGGATTAAGTCAAGTGAAAATCCAAAAGGTGTCTTACACTTTGCGTGTTGCTTTCTAAAAATTTGTCCTGCATGAGGTTGTATCACATAAAAACAGAAATGCAGTTCACAGTGCCTTTTGTATACACATGGTAAGGAGAGTGACTTCCATCAGGCTTTGATGCCAAATGTATTCTCAGTAATACTCCTGTGTGCCATGATGCCAGCAGCACCATGAACTTCATACAAAGGGAATTCCTCATTCATTTCAGCAAAACCTGGAAGGCAGCACAGTGAACTCAAGCAACCTGTCAGTGGCACTGTACTGTGGCCTGTCACCACTACTTCACATGCTACGAATAACATCCCATCTGCCCAAAACTCAGCTGATTTCCAAAAATCAAAATACAAAGGCAATTGCTCACATGGGTAAGAAAAACAAACAGGATCTGACCAGGTTTTGTGAGGAAGCCAGACCTACACACATAAACATTTCCTTTTTCTTTTTAAGTTGCAGATGTAACAGAAAAACTAAGCGGCAGAGTAATAGATAACTTTATGAGAAAAAGCAAAGTGTGAGAGGATATTTATTCTAAAACCAAAGTATCAAAACTATGGGACTACAAAGTACTTAGATTCAGCAGAAGGCAGATTTAAGGCTTGCAAGAAAACGACCAACTTCATTGAACATAGCAGTCTTTGGCTAGCCATCATCAGTCAAGTCAAATGCCATCCATCTACACCACAGCCCAGGACAGCTTGTGAAGCAACGAGTTCTCCTCTCAGCTTCCATGAAAGAGATACAACTCCTGTAATGGAGCTACTCTGCGATGGGGGTTAGTTTGAACAGGTCATGTAGGTCTTCATTTATCCAAGGGAAAGAAGCAAGTTGACTGAATCACGCTGGGGAGGGTGCTTGCTATGGAAGATGCCTAAATGACTAACTTAGAAAAGTTGCTTTAATTTAACTGAATTTAGAAGATATTATTCTTTCCCAGAAAGATTGTAAGTAGTCCATTTTACTTGGTGGGAATGCAGATTCTGTTCAGTTCATTTCTGAAGTTATTTTAAAATATTTCTTCCATGTAGAAGTTAAAACAAAATGGGAGACAAGTAAAAAAGAAAAAAAAAGGCACTAAAAATACCTCTGCCCTATTCACTCAACCCTCAAAGACCAGGATCAATCCTAAACAGCTCAACATACAAGAGCCTTTACCTACACCTCATGAAGTTGGTACATTTATTTAACTGGCTTTGGCACAGGTCCAGAACTTCCTTTAATGTGAAAGGGAGTTTCACCTGTGACAAACTTGCAGGATCGAGTTTAATATTCATGTTCTGAAGAACAGAAACAAATGGGACTAATAAATCTTCAGTAGAAATTTACAAGGTTCTTCTGGCTTAATAAATTTAGCTGGGGGCAATTGCTCTTAAACACTCGACACATAAAAAGGGATCCTTTTTTCCATTAGCATGCAAATTCCTTACACATTTCATCAGAACTATATCTTGCAAGTGTTTTAAGAGCTGGACATCATAGTGGTCTTTCTCCCATTCGTGGCCATTCACATGTGGCCATGCAAGCTCCTTGCCTGTCTTGGCATTTCTTCTATCAAGCTTTTTTTTTTAAATTAATTCATAGCACATGTAAAGTAAACCAAAATTATCTATTTTTGTAAGAGTCTCAGGTGCTGTCATCCTCCAGTTCCTAAGGTAAGATGTCTGATACATGTTTCCTCCCTTTCTAGCCAGTTTACATGGCACAGTGAGCCAACCATTTAAAGATTAATGCACATGGAATGAAGTATTCTACAGGCTATACAGCTCTTTAAGTATTTCCTTTAAACTCTTGCACACATATGTAAAAGAAAACAAATTAAAGATTATTTGAAGAGTTTGGCAATGAAAATGAGGTGTTAGTAGCATTTTGAGCTGGCAATAAATTTTATTCTACTGTTTTATTACTACAGGGCAAAAGCAACTATTTCTTTTGGGGTGTCTTTCAGCAGCATGAGATGAATGTTTGCATTTTAATATATGGGTAGTTTTGAAATAAATTCAGCATTTTGTAAATTACGGTTTACGTCAGATGTAAACACATAGCAAAACTGCTTTTTGATTGTTTTGTATACATAATCTTTCACATTTCTGAAAGAAATGAGCAAACTGTAATAAATCTGGCAAAACAAGGTCTGGTTCCTGGAGCGCTAAAACATTTTTACATCAAGGCAAATGAAAACAAGGCCCAGGTACCCAGGCGGTGCTAGCAAAGCAGGGTGTGCTCTGTGATGCCCAGGCAGACAGCGTGGGTCTGGGCTGAGCTGACGGAGGCCTGAGCACAGCAGAGCCTCAGTGGCTGAGGCTGCTTTGTGGCCGCTAGCCAGCTCATGGCATCAGCGGTGTCGGGAGGCATCTGCCTGGGAGTGAGGCAGGGCTGGCTCCCATCTGCTTGCAAATGCTGCAAGGACTTACAAAGCAGTGGACATGGATTACTTAAGATCACAGAGAAGTCAATGAGAGCCTTAATTAGCCAGGAATTATTGCTTCAGGTCTGTCTCGCTCTTACACTATTCCCTACACCAGGAACCATCTTTCCCACTTCAGAGTATAAATACTGGCTGAGACAGAAATTGTTCTAACCCTTTCTAAGCCATATATGAATTGTTTTATTAATGTAATTATTTTAATATCAAGAATGAGTCAAGAGACAATGAGGACTGAAGGAGCTGCTCTTCATTATTTTCTATATTCCATCCCTAAAACTCCACACTCACCCTATTTACTTCTGTTGGGAGAAACAGCACAAAAATACCACAGCTGATGGTCTTAAGACTTTGTAAAGTTGACTAAACAGGCAATGGTGCACACCATACAAGCTCCACAGAACCACCACAGTCTACAAAAGCCTTTTCTGTGGCCAGCCTGCCTATTCCATGACACACTACTTTTTTTTCCCTAATCTTCACCTTTTTCTCAACTAACAGAAACACTTACTCCTCTTAGTTCTACTTTAGTGTTTCTCTTTATCTTCAACTTAAAAAAGCAGTCAAGAAAAAGACAAATTGTCACAAATATGAAAAGTATGTAATCATATTGGACATCATTAGAAAAGTACAATTTTTAATGTGAATCTTCAGGCTCACTGCACTGCAGGTATTTAATTATGGTGTCACTGAACCACCAATTTTATCAATTGCTGTATCATATAACTTCTGAACTCTTGTGTGAGTGAACAGTTACCAGTGATACCAGCCTACAAAGATAATTTTTTTCACTGACATGTCCAACACACAATAGAATAGAAGGAGGCAGGAAATAAAATAAGATTCTAAACTCAAGGACTAATTAAATTGAATAGGTACAGGGAACACATTAAGGCAATGTACGACCTTAGACAGTAAATATGTGCCTCCATTAATTGCATGGAGAAAAAAAAATCATAAAACTGTCAAGATAAGTTAAGTGATTTAGGAACAAATGTCCCAAATTAAAAAATAATCTACGTATTTAGGGTAATCAGTACATTTTGGAATTGTTTTCCAAAGTCTCAAAGATTCTCAATGACTTCTCAATGATTTTCAATTAATATCCTAAAGCCTAAATTGCAATATAAGATTGGAAGAAAAAACTGAGACTAGCTGCCTGCATTAATAAGCACTCACACAAAAGACATTTACATCGAGAATGCAGATACTGCAGGCCACAAGATGCTTCCCACTCTTCCACAGCAAATGAAGAGCTAGGGAAGATCCAGCCATGGAGCTTTTCCTTATGGTGCACTTTAGTTTGAGAGTCTTTCCATCACCCCAGATACCTGAAGCAGTAGGATATTCGTGAAATAAAACTCCTAAGTTATTCCAGGAAGCTGACCTCTACCATTTTACACAGGATATTAAATAGACCCCAGCTGTCTTCACTTAGAAGTGACTTAGTTCACATGTTTTATAAAGGTCCATTCAGCTGCCTTCTGAGTTATCACAGAATTGAAGTGACTTTCTGTGAAGAAAAACAACCTATCCAGTGATTTCCCTTACCTACTTTTCATGCAGGCAGATCTTGGTTTTTAAACATCACAACTGGCATCTAGATGTTCTAATATAAGAATCTGTGTCTCAATTATGAAAATATTTGACTGACAAATAGTTGTCTCAAATCCACTGGAAGAAACATACAAAGTAAAGATTTATTTTTTGCTAAATCCAGGTAGACACAGTAGTTTTCATGTCTATGGATGCCTCTGTGTGCAAGCATTTACGATGTCTGACTACGGATCTAAACACAGTACAGTTCACACAATTTCACCACAGAAGGCAGAGAAGTGACATGGATTTCGATCTTCCAAAGCAAAAGAACATTTCTTCAGGCTGGTGAAAATAATAGTGATCAATATATTAGAAAAGCCATGATAAACCATGTCCATGATAAACCAGAAAATTCTAGTTTTACTTTAAGAACTCAACAGACTTTTCAAAAAAAGCCTCCATTTAAAAGCTGACAAATGTTATTGCAATATTTTTGTATAAAGGATGTGCTCTGGGATGACTGAGTTCTCGAACTGAATGACTAATGCTGATAAGGGATGGCAATTTCATGCTTGAAAGAAGAAAGATTGAAGTGACCTTGAATTTTGCAAGATCTGAAAACTTTTAAAAAGTATTAAAGGAGATACATAATCACAACATCTAAATATTCTCTAAAGCCCTTAAAATTATGTATTTGTACTGCGAACAAGAGGAGAAAAAAGCCATCTATTAAAAAAACTAGTAGTGCTGCTTTTAAACACTGACATTCCCTGTTCAGTTGCCTGCTACCCAGGTGAGATTAAGCCAACAGATGCCAAAAGATGCCTGGGCTCTTTGCCACTGACATTAGGATGTATAATTTATATTTACTCTTTCCAGAACACATTAAATAAAATGTACTATTTTATTATACTTAAGAGTGAGATGGCATTTCAGTTCCATGTTCCAATTTTCAATGTCATGCAACTTTCTAAAAACCATTAGCTTTTGGGATGGGTTTTTCCCTGGCTTGCCCTTATCCCCTCCCTTTCCATTTTTTCTACACTTTAAAAAAGAGAACTATTCACACATTCTTAAAGCACAGGCAATAAATGTCTAACAATCCTAATCTATGTTACAAAATAATAATTCTCAAGTTAAATGGAATTAAATCTTGACATTTTCATGGTTTTCCTTTTCCAAATATACCCACACGTGTAATATGCATATCCAAACAGCTTAATAGGGTAAATTATTTACTTTACTGCTACTATATTGTCTTAGTAGATCCATAATAAACAAAACTGTTTTCAAGCCTGTTATGTCAAATTATAAAACAGACAATTCACATAAAAAATCATGGAGTAGAATCTTTTAGCAGTATTGATTGACTGATTTTAATTTTGAAAGCTATTACTGAGCAATGTGGGCTGACATGTTTTGAGTTTATGGAAAAATAAAAATTCCCCAAAAATTATTCCAAGAGATAAAGGTATAGCACCCCTGCTTTACAAAAACTCAGGTCTTGGATAATTCAGACTGATATGTAAGTTAGACACCAGAGTTTTCCAACTATTTGCAATTGTACAATCGTGCAATTTGCCCAAAATTAAATTGAGGCAATCAAACTATGTGCAGCATCAAAATTTTTTCAATAATGACATAATAAACCCACTTAGTGGCAAATTCTGTATGAGATTAGTATGGCAGAGTGAAGAGCAATGACAAAAAGAGAAACAACAACTGAGAAAGCTTTGAAAGGTGCCTTAAACTACTTGTAGACCGCACGAGCGGCCATCTCCAACACACATCATCAGTTACTTTGTCTCCAGTAGAACATTAACAATTTTTAACCAAAATGGCTTCTGCTGGGGCTTAAAATTGAGTGCAGGGTAAGCAGGCAATGGCCATCCATCCCAGCTACTATCAGCACTTTAATGCCAAACACAAACTAGAAGCAGACTGTCTGAAGCCAGTAAATTTCACAGAGACCCACACTCTCCTATTACGGAAAGTGCATAAATTTGCCAAGTGGTAAGAACAAGTGCCTTGTACAAATTTTTACCAACGATCCACATACAATAGACTTTGGTTGAAAAAAAATTTCCCCTCTAATACTCATTTCGTCTTCCATCTAAATTCTTGTAGTCCAAGTACCCTCTGATTTCTATACTAATTTTTTGTTCCCCTACACCCAAAATAATTTCCTATTTGATTTTGTGACATCTGTTATTTACTGTACAAACTCTCCACTAGCACTTCCACTTTTCATCTTCAAACTTTACTCACTGGCATTAATCTCATTGAGATTGAGCAAGCTACAGCTGGGTGGCCACTCTACATTAGAATCATAAACTGGTTTGGGATGGAAGGGACCTTAAAGATCATCTACTTCCAATCCCCCCACCATGCACCCTTCACTAGACCAAATTGCTCAGCTCCATCCAGTCTGCCCTTGAACACTTCCATGGATGGGGCACCCACCACTTTTCTGGGCAACCTGCTGAGTGAGTCGTCGACCCTCACAGTAAAGAAATCTTTCCTAATATCTAACCTAAACCCACCCTCTTTCAGTTTGAAGCCATTTCCTCTTGTTCTGTCACTACAAGCCCTTGTAAAAAGTCCCTCTCATTCCTGTAGGCTTCCTTCAGGTATTGGAAGGACACGAGTAGGTCATCCCAAAGCCTTCTTTTTTCTAGTCTGAACAAACACAAATCTCCCAGCCTTCTCTCACAGGAGAGGTGCTCCATCCTTCTAATCATCTTAGTGGCCCTGCTCTGGACTTGCTCCAACAGGTCCATGTCCTTCCTGAGCTGGGGACCTCAAAGCTGGATGCAGGGTTCCAGGTGGGGTCTCTCTCACCAGAGCAGAGCAGAGGGGCAGAATCCCTTCCCTTGCCCTGATGGCCACACTGCTTTGGAGGCAGCCCAGGACACCTTTGACCTTCTGGGCTGTGACTGTACATGGATGGGTCATGTCCAGCCTTTCATCTACCAGCATTCCCAGATCCTTCTCCACAGGGCTGCCCACAATCTCTTCATCCCCCAGCCTACGTAGATACTGGGGGTTGCCCTGACCCAGGTGCAGCACCAGTACTTGGTCTTGCTAAACCTCACAAGAGTCCCGTGGGCCGATCCTCAAGCCTGTCCACCTGGGCTCCCTCTAGAGTCAAAATGAGCATTTCCAGAGAGCAATTCATTGTACTCCAGCATGGGTACCGAGGGTGAGTTGGATGAATTATTCTCCTAAAGCACATGCTCACTCTGCACTCACTAAGGGGAGATCCTAAATGACTAAGATGGAACACACTTTTAATATTCAGATGAATAAAGTGTCTAATCACAATTATCTCACATTCCTATCTTGTTACACATGACTATGTGTACCTTTAGTGAATCCATCATGATACACTGGAGCACAGCCATAAAAAGGGTGAAGAAAGTCTGTTGTCTCCCTCGAACATCGCCCATTCCTCCGGAGAGTTTAAGAATCCAATACCCTTAAACTGTCCTGCTGTATCCAGCACCCAGGAGAAGGATATAGATCAAAATAGCAGACAGGATTTTAGTGACTGGAGAGAGCATGGATGTCAGGGAATGGTGTATGACCCAAGTGACAAAAACTGTGCTGCTGTAACTCTTATATTGAAGTACCCAACATTTCAATCTAAGACTTTTCATATCATTCCTCCTGACTGCTGAATTTTTGATTACTTCTTGTTTCTTAATCTCTCTATTCTAAAGCCTATTGTTACTATTTTAAGTTTGGGAACCATCCCTTTTCCAAAAAATGTCAGACTTAATTATTGTGGCCACTATGACTGTGCGTCTTGACTATTAGAATTTCTTAAATCAACTACTGAAAGTTATTTCAGGCTATGCACAGAGTGATCTCTCCTTTTTGTACTCCAGGAAGAGCTACTTCATTGATTGTATCTGTAAGTTTTGTCTTTAAATTTTGTCTACTTGTCTTTAAACTTTGTCTGCTATGAAGAGTGGTTAAATTGTGCTTTATGAGTATTTTCATGAATTTAGTTTACTTTACAGTTTCTTCTAGAATCACAGGCTCAATATCCTTTCATTAATGTACAGGACAGCAAAAGATTATTTGCTTTTCACGACTTAAGCTTTGCTTCTGCAGAATAGTCTTGTTCACTCTTAACTTTGGGTTAAGAGTGGAAACCAAGCACTCTTTGAACTGTATTTTCTTACAAGTATCCTTTTGATTTCGGATATTCCAATACACTTTAAATGTCTTCTAAGAAAACTCCCTCATCATTGTCATTCACCTGTCTGCCATTTATCTATACCCACAAATACCTTGCATTTTTAGTCAAATGGATTACCTGTCTCTTCTGTGCAAATCCTAACTGTTCTTGTTCTTGTACTGCCATGATCCTCAGTTCCAGTCTCACTGCTATATTTTTTCACTTCTGTACATATATTTGCTTCTGAAATAACTGACATCACTAAACGATGTTTTAATCTGACCAAATAAAATTTAAAAGCAATAAAACCTTCTTGAGTTCTTAAGAATAGAGACAATATGAATAATAAGCAACAGAGAATTGAGAAATGCCAGGTAATGCCTTTTTTTTTTAAACTATGCTACAAACATAAAGGCAGTAGGATGAACGGGATTCTATGCAATAAGGAGATACAGGTGCTCAGTTCTGCAGAAGTATTAACTTGTCTGGGCTCTGCCTTAAGTTTAATGAGACATATTCTAATTTTCAGACTATACCCATTGATTCCAACCTGTCTGGATATGGGTATTACTGCTTTGATCAAAACTTGTTGCTCAGCGTTTTATAAAAAGCAGAGATAAACAGTGAGGCAACAAATTGATTAAAGATGTCTGCGAGGAAACCACAAAGATCAGTGGGTAAGCCTATCTCCATTAACAATCTACAAGGTTATCTAAGGATAAACAACACACTAATTAAAGTGCAGATGTTGCCTAATCTCTATGTCATAAAGTTCACAAACACAAAGTATGCTGATAGATGAAGTCGGCAAAACAAGATTCACTTTATAATCTACTTCCTAGCACAGAGAAGGAATACAGGTCATTGACTTTCACTGTCCTGAAAGAACCTGGAAATCAGTAATAAAGGTTCTAGAGCTGTGTTAGTGAGTAACATTAGACATAAACTTCAATACTGTACAGCAAAGTCTCTAACTGTAGCTCTAGAAGCATTTGCACTAGAAGCATTTGCCCTTGAAGAAAGGAGATGTACACTGCACTGAAATCACTGTATCACTGCAACCTAGAGTTTGAGAGATAACGTTGTACAAGATGCTTCGGTGACAACACAGAAGCAGACATCGAGTATTTCAGAGGATACATACTGAGAGAGGAATTATTTTTGGCACAAAAAAGGAGTGTAATTAGGAATGAAACGGGTCAGCAGAAATGCTAAATCTACTTCAGTGAAAAACCAAATGAATTGTTATACCCCAGTTTGGTGAACTCAATAGTTAGAGCACCTAAACTCTAAATGGTGAAGTCTCAAACATGCATGCTTGATGGGACACCTCTGCACAGTCTGCCTGTGCCAATGCATTTCTGTTCATCTTAACATTAGGGCTTTATAATTTGCTGTTTGAATCAGTGTAGCTCTTCCAATTCCCCAGCGGAAACTCAAGCCCTAAATTTGCAACTTGATTCTCGGATTAGCTAGAAGGTGTGTATGCAATTCTGCCATTAGCAGCAAGTGTTAGGCTGATGACACAGATAAACAGCTAACTATACATATTGCTTTGCGGAACATAATGCAAGAAGTAGAAACTCTTCCTTCAGCTGTAATCCTCTAGTTAAAATATTGTATGATGATACACTACCACAAAGTCAGGGCACTTAAAGATCAGAACTGTATTTTCTAGAGAACACCAGCTGACTACAATTTATTGAAGATCTGTCATTTACTATGAGACATATTTATATTCTAGACAGCCACAAGAGTCGTTCTAGGTAAATTATGTGATGATCATCAGTGAGGGAAATTGAAAAGCAAAAATCACACAGAATACATAGTACTGTGAATCTTAAGTATCTAATTTGATCTTTAATATGCAACATAAAAAACCACCCCAATATATTTATATGATGAGGGAAGGGGTAGAAAATCAAAACTCGACGAAAAAAAGTGGGAATCTTACTGAGACTTACTAAAAGGGAGTCAATTTTAACTTGGATATAATGTATCTATGAGAATCCCATCATATTTCTACTTATATGTTGGATTTTATTACAACTTTATTCAAAATACTATTGCTAGGCATGTTTTAAATATGTTGTAAATTCAAGACTTTCATATCCTATGTATGTCTTTAGTATCATGGTGTTTTTAAAAAATGTATGATTCTGTATTTCTGTGCATTAAGTATTTCCAACATTTTTTTGTAGAAAAAGAATTCAATTCCTTGTCACAATGAGGGAAAGTTAAATGTGACATTCAATGGCTTCACAGCCCTCCCTTTTTATTGGGAAAGAGCAGAGTACGCAAGGTCCTCTAAAGTTGTTTCACTTCAGCAGTAGCTGTGTACCCAAACGAGTCCTCCCCCAAACATCTAAGCACAGTCAGTACATTCCCAACTCCTACAGCCAAGTTAAAGTGAAAATGGTCTTAGTTCAGTAATGATTGAGGTGGTTTGCTCTAATCAAATTAAACCAGCCAAATGTTCTTTTCAAAGGTAACTGTCTACTCTGCAGCTGTATGCAAAATACCACATCAAATGTGGAAAAAAAAAGTGATAGAATTCTATCCTTACAGTAGAGCCCTGGCTCCACAGATGAAGAGAAACAAAAGCACTAGTGCAGCTAGGAATTACGATCACAGAAAGCTCCCAGAAATATGCTAACTTAAGAAACAGTGAACAAAGTACTGAAATTTCCAGTTTATAATTAATTGATTTCAGGGAAAAGGGAGTTCTCTGGCATTGTTAAACAGCAATTTATCACACTGACCACACTTCAAATAGATATTAAAAGACTAGCCAAAGTTTCACATAAAAGAGAGAAAAAAAAATCACACAGGCTTTTCCACTCTATTTCTCACTTCATTTCTCTGTTTCTATCAAAATATGTAATATTCTGCACTCACTAATGTTTCAAAAGTCTAAACTCAATAGGTTTCACTTAAACTCAGTATGATTCATCTACACTAGAACTGAGTTTTCAGTCATTAAATACGGGAAATTCCTGTAAAGATGAATTCATGTCTGAGTTAGTTTTTTATTTTCTTTTATTAAGAGAAGATCAGTCACCTGTTAATGATAATTCAGAGTAATAAGCAGTCAGTGTTGGTATGAACCCTTTTAAAACAGCACAGAACTTTCTGCTAAGCTCATAGATTGTTTGCTAGGTATGTCATGGGAAACCCACCCAAGGATAACTCTACCAATACCAGCAAATCGGTACACCCTGTATTTAGAAACATTTACCTCATCCTAAAAATTATGCAAGATACTTCAGAGAATAGAAACCCATCTTCTTCTGAAACCCTAAAAAGACATCTAAAGCATCACATGAAAGAGCTTCTTTCTACTCATATAAAACATTTTTTATTCTGCCTAAAGAAAACAACTGTGCTGTTAGAAACTTAAGGTCTGATTTTAAAAGGATTATTTAGCAGACTGGTTCTTTTTTTTCCTAATGATGGGACAAATTTTCAGAGGTAAAGGGTAAATAAATAAATATAAAAATCAATAATTTTGATGCAATGAGGTATTTTGAAAGGAGTTCGGAAATCAACAGTCACATTTCCATTCTTTGATGATCATCTCATCAAAAGCTTCCCAAACAGCAGTTTCCCAAATGGCAAATGTCAAAGGACATGATGGGAAAAAACACTCCTTGGAAAATTCTGAAGAAGTTTATTTATTAAATCCATATTCTTTAGAGTTTAAAGGTATATTTGTTAAATAATCATGCCTGCATAATTAGAAGTATTTTTCAGAATATAAGAAGATACGAAGAACAGGTATAAGTGGAGAAACCTTCTCTCTTTTAAAAGAAAAAACACAGCCCCATTTATATATGGGCACACTTATCTTCTGATAATTTGTTAGATCATTAAGAATCAACTTGTTCAGCAATACTGGAAAATAACTAGATTTCATACCAAGCAAACTAAATCCTCTATATACAGAAGTTTTGGAATGAACTGCAACCTCTATTTTATTTACTGTTACAAAACTTCACAGAATAATTTTAAAACTTCAGAACTAAATTACATCACCTAAAAATTACTACAATGGCAAATAATCATTCTTGATGTCAAATTCACGTTACTACTCTGTCAGGATAGTTTTATTACTTATTCTGCATGATTCATTTTAACTTCTAATAGAAATATTCTCTAGAAATAAGGCTTTAATCTAATACATGAATAAGAATCAGTATCTGTGATTTGTATTCTGATGTATATTGTCCCTGAACTCTATCCAGAAAGATGTTTTAAAATTCAACACATTCTTAGTATCATAGCTATTTCTATTTGATAATGCACTTAGACCTGTGCTAAGCTTCAAACAATCGCTTAAATTCCTCCAAGCCCACCTGAGTGACTTAGTCAGTGCTTCGCTAAGTCACAGACTCCAGGTCCAGCCTGCTTTCTTTTAAACCCTGGGACAGCAAGCAACTTTTCTTCTCCCTGCTCTCTTCCACACTTCAGCCAGAAGTGAGTACCATGAAGCAAACTGGAAAGCCCCAATGTATCTACCCTGGCCCTTGTCTCTAAGTGTGGACTATCCTCTCTCCTGGCATCTAAACTTTTTCAAGGCTGGACCCACTCCATTCCCTGGAAGTCACAGCCCGCCATCAGCAATGGTTGTGGTGGAAGAAGTTGGTTTCCCTTCCACGCAGGACCCAGCAAGGCTAAATCTCTTCAAGAACAGCACAGACATAACCATCCACAGATTTAAAGAAGGAAGGGAGCACTGGACATAATCTAAAATGACTAACATTTACTCACATAAAGACTGGCAACATGTTTTTTGTAGAAAACTTAGATTTAGAATGAGATAAAATACTTTTTTTAAATGGTCTTGTACTCACTCCAGAAACTGAATTTCCTAAGGCTCAGAAGTCCATTCCATACTCAACCCTTCCTTCCTGACGTGCTCTTATCTTGTCCTGTTTCTGCCAGATCATGTATTAAAACTAAATCATCGCATCCATAACTAACAAACAATTCATATGATTGGCAAGAATATCCTTGTCTTCCCTGTACATGTTCATTCATAAGGCTGCAAGCAGATGATGACAGGCCAGCATTCATGTCCACTCTCTGCCCATTGTCCTCTGACAAGAAATTTCGCCAAGTCCTATGTGCCCTGTTCAGTGGGAACCACAAAATTTCCCTTTGCCCTCCAGCCATCAGAAAAGCCAGTATTTCCAGTCCCTTCCTCCCCAAGACCTTCGCAGTGTCCCTCACAGCGGCCAGTCAGTACAGGGATGATCTTCCTTGCCTTCTGACCAAAACTGTTCTCCAGCCTGGAAATGCCTTTCCCTTGCCAAGGCACTTCCTGTCGCCACATCTGCCTTGAAGACGATCCTGTTTGTGTGAGACTAAAACTGACTCTGAAGCTCATTCAGTTTTTCCATCCCATTACTCATCCACCATTTCTACCTCAGCTGAGATGCATCTGCCACAAAAATACTTGGCAAGTTTCAAGTTCAGTTTCTTCTGCTCCACTCCATCCCTGCATCTTATTTTACTCTTTCTGTGTGCAAGACAATCTTTCTAACTAGCAATGCAAAGATCACCACTTCTCTGTCTCTAGGGCTTGCCAGATGTCATATTGAGTGATGCTACACAAAAATAAATTGTATCACACAATACAGCACACTGCTGATGTGCAAGAATGACCTCATAGACTAGAAGTTTTAACATTAGCTTGGCAGAAAAAAGAAGGAAGGAAGCAGACTTCATTAGAGACAAACACCCCCTAAAATAGAAATGTTTCACTTGACAGGATGGAACATCTCAATGATTTTGAGAAGATCATCCTTTCAACTTATTAACAGTACAGTAATAAAGCCAGAAGCCAACATCAGTATCACCAAATTTAGAAAGAGAAATAAAATTAGCTACTGCCTTTGAAATTGTTTCCCTCTGTATGCTTGCCCATAATTTCAGTTTAAAAAACAGAAAAAAGCAAAACAAATACGTGTTCAAATTGTCTTGCAAAAGGTTAACTAGGTATTGATGATCTGCTACTGATATGTTCCGAATGCTCTACCAGGTCAGACAGGGAACTTCAAGACACTTATAAAAATATCATCTAAGTAAAAGGAAATTTTAAGCCCCAAGCCATTTATACACTTGTGGGACCTCTGAGCAAGGTCAAGCACGTGTTGGTGTTTATGTCAGCATATGCAGGGATGAGGAGTGACGTGTGTGCCAGCCTCTCTCCCCAACATTCAGGCGGCCTTGCCAAGGCAATCAACTGAGGGGCTCTACCAAGCACTCAAGTGCAAACCAAGAGACAACAGCATGGACCACTGGACTGCAAAAGCAGGGAAAAAGCAGCATGACATGACTGCTGTACTACAGAGAGCAGTTTACAGCGCCATTTATAGCTCAATGGTTATAAAATAACATAAAAACTTGAACATGGCATAATTGTGCAAACAGTCATAATTACTGTGCTTCCCCCCACTGATCTGTATACAAAAAAGAATGAGGAATAGATATAGATTCAGACTTCCAGCTAGGTGGATTATTCTGTTGAACCTAAGTCAATTAGCTGGAGCACTTATTCTGCAAAGCACCAGGAAAGAGAGAATCAAGACCTTTAATTCTTACATGGTTATGATCACTTTGAATGGCAAGATCTCTGACACTTACCTTTGAAATAACAGCCCAGACTAGAATATATTTTAATAGGTCATATTCAATATAATTTCAGCTATTTAAAAATTTAATAGTTATTAAACCATGAAAATACTTAAGAAGTTGTATTTATAAAAGAAAAGTTATGAGATAGAAAGCAAAAATACACAGCTTTGCATTTTTGTTCAATTTGCTTAATGCTATTAAATTAATTTACTTAATGCTATTAAAACTATTAAATAGAAATATGAGAGAAAACAAGCATGCCAAGAACTACAGTAGTCTGTCTTGCATATCACCTTCCCAGAGTGCAAATTCACAGTTTGATGATGATTAAGATACGGGGGAAATTATTCATCTGATTACCAGCAGGAGAGAGATGAAATGAATGCAAGATACAGCTGAATTTAGCATTATAATCACAAGAAGAATTTTTACAGATATCCTGCAGCAGGGTTTTACACACAGGAATTTCCTGAATCTAATATGTCATTTATTCCTGGCAAAGTCTGTTCTTTATCTACATATATTTCATTTTTCCCAACTAGAACAGCACTAAGCTATATAACTGCTGGACCAACTTTTGCCAGATTTACCTACTGCATATATTAAAGTTTTATTAAAGCATTACATCTGAAAGGTGAGCTAGAGGAGCACCTTGATTACCCTACCAGCTACAAGGGATTTTTTCAAGCCCACAACATAGCTATTTTCAGATTGATTTACAGTAAGCTTTACTCCTGAAGATTCTATTTTTAACTTTGTTTTATGAAAATAAATAGAATAGAGTAAGGTGTCCTGGCAGAGAGGAGCTGTACAAAAAGGGTAAATTTGAACAGGAAAGGATTTTAAGCACAAAGCAATTATTTTAACTGCCTTTTCCCTATGCCTTTCTATACACTATTCTTAACAGTCTTAAAAAATTTTAGATCAGTCCTCCTTATTTCCATTACAGTACAGAGATTTTCTTTATCATCACTGTTCTGATGAAGATTATATTTCCCTTTGATGCTTTTCCTGCACCCTGTGTCGCTTTATTCTGCAGTGAAGTCTTATCTAATTTCATTATCAATCTTTGCAAAAGCAACTGTGCTGCAAAAAATGCATCTCTTCATAGTACAAATATGGAAATTACAGACTTGAAACAACGGAACACAAAACAAAGCTCTCATAATTAGCAAGCAGTAGCATAGAAAAATATGATAAATATTTTGTTTAAAATTATTCTGTGCTATTTAGACATCTTTCCCTCATGGAGAAAATTCTCTTCCAACCCTAGTGCCAAGCACTGGAAACCAGTTTTGGCTCTAACTATTTCTCAGAGGAAGTGATTCTACAATTGTTAAGACAAACCTGGGCTGGAGTAACACTGCTAGTCCTGAATCCTGGTTCTGTGACCAGCAAAGCCATGGAGCTCCACCTGTACCTACAGGGTCTTTCCTTACCAAACTGTTCTTCACACTTAGCACCACTTCATGGCAACAGAGAAGCCCTGGGCTGCTGAGATCCTTACTGCACTCTCTGGAGAAGCCCAGAGCTACCATTTGACTTGAAAATGACACTCAGCCTAAGTTCATGTGGCCTGTGATCTCTGCTGTCAGCTGATGCCAGAGTACCACAGTGGAGCACAGGGCCTGTGCAGCTCATGTGTATGAAGTCTGTCTAAATCTTGACTCACTGAATAGCTGCTAGTTTGCATTGAGCAACTCATGGATCACACATGCCACTACTCAGAGGTAACAGATACAACACAGTATTTACCGTTCCAGCATATCTCAGGCTAGCTCAGGCTAGCTGCTTGTAATATTCAGGAAAAAAACTAGGTGTCCCCTCAAAATCAAAAATATTTGGTTTTAAATATTTGTGCTGTTATCGCAGTGCTGTGAAAACGATGTACCTTTTAATCCAGTATGCAGACAATGAATTTGGAATTGTTTTTATTTATTAGCCTGGCCATGATATCGGTTTCCAGAATGCATGCCCAAACAATTAAAATATTTTGAGCACAATATCTTGAATAAGTAAGTACAGTTAGATCAGCTGCTTAAAATTGCAGAACTTATTTTATAGTATTTCCTTTTCTGAGTGCATTTACATAATACAAAAATAGATATTTAATTTCAATAAATTACAACCTCTTCTACTATATTTTGTAAGAGAACTGGGCCATTTAAATGTTTTCAAATAATTTTTCCATTTGAAGGATATGATTCTGGTCTCTCCAGAGGGCTTCTTATCTGCCTTACAGGTTAAAAATATGGACAAAGGACATGAGCTTTTGAACAGCATTCTTCACATTTTAGAAGAGATAATGCTTGAAATTGCTTATCTTCTGCCTTTTTGTGGAAAAAGGTGCACAACCAATGTCCCAGGCACCCTGATACATTACCAACCAGCCCCTTGTGCCTGAAATGCTGCTTATGGCAAAAGGTACAGGCTTCACAACACCACTATGAGGATCTGGAATACACTTTCACAGATTTTTATATTGAAATTACATTCTCATATTGCTGGTTGAAATAATCACTGCTTTGCAGAGAATTAGTTTTCATTCAAGCTTGTAAAAATATCTGAAACTTCAGTGTATTTATACAATGCTCTGTTGAGATTCAACTGCACTTAGATCAAGCAAAAGAAGCCTGCAGTTGCGTAGTCAGTTCATCAAATAGCTCTTTGGAAAACAAGAACTCTATTTCAATCATTTAGCTGCATTCAAGATTAGAAAGCTCTTAAAAAGATCTTTTCCATCATATGGAAAGATGTCAATGGTAGAAAAAATTTTAAGTATTATGTTCAATTATTCCCAAACAAGATTTAGCTTTCAAATATATAAATGCCTAAACCTGGACAACTAAACCCTTGTTTTCTCCCATAAATTGATGGGCTGCATTTCAAAGATTTTGACAACTCCCAATTATTCCTCTACTGCCAAGGATGTACTTTGTGTGTGCTCCTCTAAACCAAGTCACTTGATTAAGTGATCAAACATAGGATGCCCACTTTGGAAGTATACTGACTAAGCCTCTGGCATTACTAGGTGCCAGCCAAGATAATGCTTATTAACTGAATTGTGGATTTGCTTGATTTGCTTGATGAGCAATGGAAGTGTGAGCTGCAGCCTGTATGTGTCCCATTGCTCACTAAAGTGAGACCGATGACATGCACTCCATGGTCAACATTTCAGAATACATACACTTTGCCTATTCAGTTTTGACATAAAGGAGATGGCCACATCACACTGCCCTGAAATGAACAAAAGTGAGTTCATCTCTAGCGACTGACTTTTGTAATTTAAATATTATTCTCTGTCTCATCTTTCCTCTTGCACCTAATAAACACCCCTGATCTCAAACCCTACAGACCCTACAAAAAAGGATGATTACACGTGCAAGGCATTTTGAAATTCACCTGTGAGTTCAGAGTATCTATTTCTCTAAGACTGAAAGAGTCTTGGTGTTAGTGAAGTACAAAAACGTTTTCCTTTTGCTGTGTAATATGCGCATAACAAACACAAAGAATGGAAATAATCTTGCTAATATAGCACCACCAGCAAGATGCTGACCAGTTTCAATGTGGGTATCTGCAAAGTGAAACTTACTTCTTGAAGTTCATGATTTTAATAAAAGATGCTCACAGGCTGCTGGAGGTTTCTAGCTACACAAAAATGTAAGAGGTTACAGTAGGGCTAGCTTTATCATTGAGAGCACAGGCAGTTTATCCAGGATTCAGCCTATTGACACAACAGAAAGGACATCCTGGGGCCACTGCCACCGCCACCATTTTGCGAGCAAGGTCTGACACCTGTACTTTTGCCCTCTTGGTAGCAGAATCAGCAGCTTGTGGTGAAAATTAGTACCAAACAGTACTCAACCCTAAGGCTGCTTGAAAAGCTTGAAGTCTTAAGCTGTTGCTTCTCTTTAACACCATAATCTATAGCTCTCTATAAAAGCATCTAAGAAGGCAGAATGCACATTCCACTACTGCTCTCATTCTTGCCATTTCTATAACCAGAGCTGGTAAAAATCAGCTGCAGCTGGCAGTACTAAGAGGTCGGACAAAACCAGGGAGACATTGGGGTTTTTTTCATTTTCTCTCATGCCTGAGGAAATAGTATATATATGGCTCGTTGCCCATCCATTCCAACACTTAAATCACACACCTATGCCTCTGGAGATAGGTGTTTGTGTGTGTGGGAGGCAATGCACATGCACAGGGATGAGGTGAGGTCTGGCAGGCAGCACCATGGCCTGTTGAAACCTCAAACCACACTTCATGCACACAGTTTAGTGCTCACTTCAGCCACAAACCCAAACTAGTGTCCATTCCATTTATGCCCCCAAACTCTTGGTCACCCAATTCACGTACTAAACCCAGGCCCTCACTGATCAGGACACTGGTCCCACTTCCTCACCTGACCACGTTGGGGTGTTCAAATGTCTCCAGGTGCCTCAAAACTGCCACCTCTCGGATAGTGGACAGCGGCATCCCCTCCTCGCTGGTCTGCACCCGTACCCGCTTCAGCGCAACAAAGCGACCTCCGTTCTTCAAGTCTCGCGCTTTGAACACCTTCCCGTAGGCTCCTTCCCCAATCTCAGCCACACATTCATACCGCTGGTCAGCCAGGTTTGTGCTGTCCTTATCCATGCTGGCACCAGTCCTCTTCCTCCTCTCCAAGTGCCTCGAGGTGGCTCTCAGTCTCACTCACTTTCCAAAAACCAGTACTTTGCTGGGATGCAGACAGGCCGCACACTTGGTACCTCTGCCAGAGAGGCAGTAGGAAGCTCTTGCCCTCCGGTTCTTGTTCCTTTTCTGTACTGGCCACAATGTGCCTCCTCTTTTGGCCAACAGGAATTATCATACAGTCTTTGGGAGCATTGCCTGTGTAAAGCCAAACAAATCTGGAGGACAAACCAAGCAAGAAAAGTGAGTTTAGTTTAGTTTACTTCAAGACTTTGCATTGTTCAAAACCTGCTAAAATTAAGCTAATACAGATATGCAAAGCAAAATCATGGTGGAAAGGAAGATGCGAACCATGATGGTGACATATGTATCAACGTCCCGGAGTGGCTGATACACTACAAAGTTATCACGGTCTGTGCAGAAGGTTAGGTAGGCATTCGGCTACAGAGCAACAGCATCCTGAGGGGTTTTACTGAGAATGGGCTAAAGATGATGACCCTGTGACACATGGGTGATGGGGATGGCAGAGCTAACTAGGCATGTGTGAGAGGAAGTCTACGTCCAAGAACTTATGACAGGATTTCAGGACTCAAAGTTTTCTTCATTTAACGTGGTGGAGTCCTGCATATGTATTTTGCTATATTACTGTCACTTGCTAGTAAATAATAGCATCTGGAGGTTCCTGCCTTGGTCTGCTCCCTCCTGTGCTAAGCCCTTCATGAATAGATAATGAACACATTGCAAGAAACAAAGTGCCTGTGGAGAGGCAAAATACATGCATATTTAGATGACAATAATATCTTATGAAGCACTGTGTGCTGAAGTAGATTCAGAAATATGCACTTTAGCTAATTTACTAACAAGCAAGAGTGTCGGCTGTGGATACTGCTACATGTGTCACTGGCAGCTCTCTGCAAAGCAGCATGGTCAAATATGTCTTCAGGAACAGCATGCTCTGCTGCAGAGTGCATGAGGCTGGAGAGCAGAAGCACTTCTGCATCCAGTTACATCCACTTTCTGCAGGACTGGGCAAACCCTCTCCCCTCACAAAGCTCCACATCAATTCCTTCCTTCCCCCTGACCCTTTTTAACACAGCGATACAGTGACCTCCAGGATTGTAGCCCTCTCTTACACCACATTTTCACCGCACTAGGATGAATGAGTCCCAGATAGGTGAGTCGGGGATCCCTTAAGTGGAATTCAAGCACAAAGCGCGAGGGCTATTCCGCACACTTACGCTGATCTTACACCTTAGCTGGAGATGAAAAGCGCAATCTGAAGGAAACCTATGCCCACTGTTCAACCCTCCTCCTCGGCTGTAGCCGGAGGCGGCTCCCTGCCTCGCCGGCTTTAGTTCCCAGCACAGCTGCCACCGCACCGCATCGCCCCAGCCACTGGGCAGCCCAGCGTCCCCCGCCTGCAGCATCACCGGGCGATACCGAGCGCGGGCCGCCGTG